>WHYT01013322.1:0-17431 GCA_009806455.1 Tetrax tetrax
CCACCGCCGTCCCCGGCCACTGACGGCCGCCATTTTCCTGCCATCGCCTCCGGCGTTTTCCCGCCCACGGCGCGAAGAGGGCGGGAAGACGCTCGCGCCGCGTCACGTGAGGCGCGCGGGTGGTCACGTGAGGCGGCGGCGTTGCTCCCTGTCGTCTCCGGCGGCCGCCATGTCGTCTTTCCCCGAGCTGTATTTTAACGTGGATAACGGTTACCTGGAAGGTTTAGTCCGCGGTTTTAAAGCCGGGGTGCTCCGGCAAGGTGATTACGTGAACTTGGTGCAGTGTGAGAGCCTGGAAGGTGAGTGATCGGCGGGGTTCCTGAGGCGGGTGGGGATGTACTGAGGGGAAAGGCCTGGCCGGTGGGGTGAGGGGAAAACTCGGCTGGTGGGAGAGCGAGGGGCGTCGGTGGGGAGGCGAGGGGCTGCGTGGCAGTGGGGAAAAGAGCCGGCAGCGGCATTTTTGGACCTCTGTACACTCTTCACCTCTTGATCCTCCTCCCCGCCACGGCTGCTCTCTCCCAGCTCAGCTGACTCGGTTTTCCGGTCAGCCCGACCGTGTGATTGCAACAGCTGATACGGCGGTTTGAGGAGCCTGAGCTGTCAGGGTTTTCTTGAGGTGGCTGTGTTGTCTGTCCTGCTGTTGATGGGAGCCTGGCGGGTTTGTTAGGTTTTGCTCATGAGTCTTGTTTTGTGCTTTCCCTTCCACGCAGCGCAGACAACCTTTTTAAGGCTAGAAGTAAGATTATGGGGGTAATCTTACTTAATCCCTGATAGGTATGATGACTTTTTGAGGAGATCAGGTTGTCTAGGAAAGTACCTACTGTTATTGAGGCGGAAAAAATCCGGTGCAGATCTTGGTAGATTCACTGGTGAGCTACTCTTTGCCTGTAATCACAGAATGGTTGGACTGGAAGGGACTTTTAAAGGCCATCTAATCCAACCCCCCTGCAAGGAGCAGGGACATCTCCAACTGGATCAGGTTGCTCAGAGCCCTGTCCAGCCTGGCCTTGAATGTTTCCAGGGATGGAGCATCTGCCACGTTTCTGGGGAATCTGTGCAAGTATTCCACCACTCTCACTGTAAAAAATTTCTTCCTAATGTCCAGTCTGAATCTACCTCCCTCTATTTTGAAACCATTACTCGTTGTCCTGTCACTACAGGCCCTGCTGAAGAGTTCTGTCTGTCCTGTAGGCCCCCTTGAGGTACTGGAAGGCTGCTAAAAGGTCTCCCTGGAGCCTCCTTTTCTCCAGGCTGAACAGCCCCAACTCTCTCAGCCTGTCCTGATAGGAGAGCTGCTACAGCCCTCTGACCATTTTTGTGGCCTCCTCTGGACTCAGTCCAATAAGTCCACATCCTTCTGATGTTGGGGGCTCCAGAGCTGAACATGGTATTCCAGATGGGGTCTCGTGACTAATCTTGAGTTCTCTGTTGAGGCTAATTCTGACTTCCAGCCATCCTATTTTTTCTAGATCAGTGTGTACAAACCTGGAGAGTTGTGAAGGTTTTGCTCTGTGATACTCATCGCCTGTGGTCTGCTCATCATCTTAATTAGTCAGTGCTAAACTGTTCCTCAGTATCAGTGACTGGCTTAACAGTTTTCTTTCATTGGTGTCCAGAACCTGTATCACAAAGACTAAAACCAAGTCTCTATTGAAATAGGCTAGAAATGTGTACCCAGAGATGTCAGTTGTCTTGGTCAATGGGACTGTAATTATTGGATCATTCTTTCTTCTAAAAATGCTAGTTAAGTGTCAGCTTTATCTTGGCGGTCTTCATTGAGCCATTGAAATCAACATGGACTATTTAGAGGGATCCTTGTCCAGCTGAACCCTGGATGCAAGTTACCTGGAGCTGCTCACTCAAATGTGAAACAACGGAATGGGAACAGAGTGCTGTGGTGTGCCTCAGTCTCTACCTTAAAAATACCTGGGATATTTTTACTTAGGACAGAAGCCACTTTTCAGCCAGACTTTTTTGCAGCTCTTGGCTTGCAGCAGTCTGTTGTTCCTGCTGTGGAGCCCAGGGCCTGAAAGAAGGCAGTGGGACGTGTTCCTGCTCTCTTGTCAAAAGTCTCAGCCTGCCCTGACCTATTGCTTTATCAGCTTCCCTGCAGATAACTTCCTCTTTGGAGTCTTTCTGTACTTAGAGCTTCTCTTTTTTTTTTTTTTTTTTTCTTCCTCCCTTCCTTGCCTTCTGAACCAAGTTGCATAAACTTATCTCTCCCTTGGAGCAGTGATTTCTGCATTTGCAGTGAGTCAGTTTGAAGTTCCCTTATGTTTATCTTGGTGTGGTTACTGTCCTGTCCCTGACAGCTCTCTGGTGGCAGCTGCTGCTGCTGTGCTCCTTGTCGTGCTTCATTCAGAGCCTGAAGGCTGTTCCAGGTTCACCACGAATCTCATTCCTCCTCCGCTCGGCTTTCTGTGCCCCTGTCTAATGTGCCCTTGTAGAGGGATTTTCCTTCCAAGGAGTGTTGCTCTTGGTCACTTACATAGGTCTGTGGTTGGACTATTTCTTTTGTCTGTCCCTTTAGTTTTGATATTCCCATTTCAGTACCTATTTTCTTCATTCCACAGGCTTTTAACATGCATTCTTTCTCTCTCAGATGCTTGTCTGTGCTAAATCCAGTTGGTGGCTAGCTTATTAGCAGCCAAAATAAGTACTTGGGCATAAAATACATTCTTCTGTAATGTTTCTGTTTTGTCTTCACTGCTGCCTCTTGCGTGCGAGTCTGGCTCTGCAGTTAGTCCCAGTCCTGGAGCCAGTGATCACCGCGGCCATGGAGAAATCCTGAAGGACCAAGGATGTTCTGGGGCTGGCCCTGGGAGTCAGATATTTGGCTGCTCACTGGTATTGACACTGCTCGGGGGACGTTGTGCTTCCAGGTCTGAAATGCTGCTCCCTCCTCTGTGCTTGGATCAGTCTGCAAGGGACTTGGACTGGCAGCTTAGTGCTGCGGAAGGAGGAGATCATGCTTTTTTGCATGATCCTCTGTTGTCTCTGCTTGTCTGATCACAAAGTAAGTCGATTTGAGCTCTTGCTTCTTGATGAGTCAAATAGAGAGCCAAACAGGCTCTCTGTGATCAGGCAGGCTCCTGAGCTGGCTTTAAGAACGGGCAGGAAAACATGACCAGGATTGAGGGGAGGGAGTGAGAGCTGTTTTGGCTTAAGCTTTCTCTCTAAACCCTTGGCAATAGTACGTTTAATCCCTTCTTTCAGCTCCCAAAGTCCTGGTGCTTCGCTTGTCTCTCAGCCAGAGGTCCTTGTGTGCTGTACACCTGTGCTGGATGTCGCTTGGAACCTGCCTGGCCCTCTGTTGTAGGCAATTCCTGCTTCTGACACAAGGTGTCAGTGAAGGACTTGGAGCGACTTTCTTTTGCTTCAGTGGTGTGAGCATGGATTTGTTCTCGAGTGCAGTCGATAACCAAACTTATGAGTCGCACACATTTCTACTGTCAAAAGGATGGCGAGCCATCTCCAGCTCCTGAAAGCCATTAGAGGTCTGATATAATCTCTGGAGAATAAAAAGGTGTTGGTGCAGTTGAACAGCGATGCTGCTTTTAAGAAGCAGAGTTCAGTCAGGGACTGGAATGTAGCTTATCGGCCGGCTCTACTGTTGGTCTGCAGTGCTCCGTACTACAAAAAGACTGTGGAGCCTGGGACGTGCAGAAAAGCATCTTCTTTAGAAAAAGGAATTTCTTTACCTTCACGTCAGTGTTCACGAGCCACCTATTGCTAATGTTCCTCTTGCTTCCACAGCAACAGTGTAGGAAGCCGATTTGTTTCTGACCTGCCAGTGTGATAAGGGTGATTGGTACGCTGAAATCAGCAGCAGGACGTGTCACCTCCTAGCTGGATAATGAGGCTGTGAAATGGCCAGCTGAGAAGTGGCAGGTAGTTAGCTCAGCCTTGTTTTTGTGAGTCTGTTTTGGGAGAGGCTTTCCAGAGGCTGTGTGCTTCCACCGCCTCTCTGTGGGTGCCTGTGCTTCTGTCCTTGCAGTCAACTCAGCTGGAGACTTGTGTGCCTTATGGAAATAGTGGTGTGCACGTGGAGGGATGGGATCTGTCCTGTCTTTCACTTAAGCTGTGTGTGGAGCTAGCGTCATGCCCCGCAGGGGTCTGTTGTGTTTTATTTGTGCATCTCAGCCCTCAGTTTCAGTCTGCTGTGGACTTGTCCCATGAACACTCTTGGGTTTTTTGTCCTCCTAACCCCAAGGTAGTGGTGTCCTGTCACATCGGCTTGGGGAAGGGCAGAGTAACCATCTGAGCCTCAAAGGTGTGTTTGGGAGGCGAAGGGTGGCTAGGGGAAGCAAATAAATGTGATTCTTTGAGAAAGAAAGGATTTCCAAGGCGACGGTTCTCTCTCATCTCCTTGGTTTGGTCCACAGGCCTCCATTTCTAGGACATGTGCAAATCAACAGGGAACTTGGAGAGTTGAAGCAAGTAGGTCATGCCTGTCCTAGACTGCCGGGCTCCAAGCCAGCTGGAGGGCAGGGTGTTCTGCCTGAGTGGTACCCTCATACGCACCGGAGCCTTGTTTTCTGTCAATCTGTAGTGACACATAGTGAGCACCAAACTCTTGATACAGATCTGGATGGTGTGGAATAAACCAAGACTGGACAGGTTGGTTGGTTGTTTTTGAAGAGTATTTCCAGGGTTCCTCTGCGTGGGCTTTGCTGCCCAGAAGGGGGGGGCTGCTTTCTGTCAGCTCAGGAGCAGATTGCTAAAGGCTTGCTGTCCTACATGCCTCTCAGTGTAAAAACTTTTCTCCCTCGGAGGCTGCCTTTACTCTGTGGTATTAGGTACTGAGTGTTCTCCATGTTTCCTTTTGCTGGATGAAGAGTGGGAGAGGCTGTGCTACCCTTCTTTCTTCGATTTTATCACTGTGGTCCTGGAATTTGGGCCCAAAAGGCTGGAGCTGGGCTTCTTTTTCAGCTTAACTGTACAGCTAGTGTGTCATCTCTTGTGCAGAGAAGTTGCATTGCTGCCAGAGCTACAGACTACCTCTGACAGTGAACTTGGTCTGTGATGGAGCTCATGATGTTCTCCCGGGTGCAGGGAGAATGGGACAGATCCTTTCCTATGCAGCTCCTTTGCTGTAGATCCATGTTGAACTCCGAGAATGGTTCAGTCTGAACCCTGAACTCGGTGGGTGTAGAAGCCGAGCCATAATGTGGTAGGGACCTTTAGAAACACGATGACTATGCTCTCTGTCTCCTGACATCGAGGAGCTCTTTGTGAAAAGCTGACCCTTGCTTGCTGGGACTGTGCAGGAGAAGCGACCCTGTCCCTAGAAGAGGCAGCGCATATGGGAATGGTGAGACCGGAGTGGGATACAGACCATTCCTATCCTGTGAATGCTGGCTGCTTGTGCAGGAGCTGTCCTGTTAATCTCAGGGCTTTGTCCTGTGTCCTCTCGTGCTACCAGCTGTCCTGTTAAAACAAGCTCAAGGAAAACAGTATTTATTGGGAGAAAGATGGCACCTCTATGGCCTGCTAATCATGGTGGCAAACAAACACTGTGGTCTCTGGCTTCCTGCAGGGTTCAGCAGAGGCCTTTTGCTGTTTGTTCTGGCCTCCTTTACTGGGCAGAGGCCTGCTTCATCGCTTCTCCTAGCTAAACTTCAAGCAGCAGCTGAGGTCAGCTTCTCAACACTGGTGCAGTTTCAGCCCTTGTTTGGGTCCTGCCCCTCGTTAGAAGATGATGGTGTCTGGGTTTCCTGGCAAGTATTACTGCTCACCAGCCTCTTGGTGCTTTCATCTTGTTGTTGGTCCTCTGCTGTCAGCTCCTGCAAGTGTGAGACTGCTTTCTCCCCTCTTTCTCTTAGCTTCTTAATGATTTGTTGCCTCTCCCTTAAACCGCTGCGCTAGGTGCCGGGCCCGTGTCCTGGACCTTTGAGATTACAGCCGTGACTTAGTCCAGTGTGCCTTTAAAAAGGAGGGGAAATGGGTGAGTAGGGTTCAAGCTTTCTGGAATTGCAGGCAGATTAGGAGGGGCTACCTCACTTTTTGGAAGGATCAGGAGAGGGCTACCTTGTTGAGGGGCTCTGAAGGAAACAAGACCTGGCCATGATGGGTTTGGAGCTCTGAGAACAGTGAGTTCAACCCCAGGAAGGGCTGGGCTAGAAAGACAGGCTGTCTGGTGCTGAGGACATCTCAAACAGAGAGGTGAAGAGCTAGAGGTGAGATGCTGGTGGGAGAAAGGGCCACAGAAGGCACTTCTCTGTGTCCAGCTGTGACCCAGAGGAATTTGCTGACTAACAGCAGGGGAGAGGTGGCATTTCACTGCTGGTGCTGTGCAACCACAGAAAAGGTCTTAAATTCTGTGGGGAATTAAGGATCTCTGGGTGTTTCTCGGGTGAAGTTTCAGAGGACCAGCTTCAGGAGTGTCTGAGGTGCCTATAAACAAACCAGATAGACAGCAACAAGCCAAATGGTAAGGACTGTAGTCTTCTGGAAGGAGACATGGGCAGTGTAGCTGATCTGCAGACTGTGATCCCTCAGATCCCTCAGCTACTGCCTCAGGCCCAGAAGATGGCAAACGATATTTTAATTTTTATGTATACAGTGATGGCTTCGGGTGCTTTGGAGTGAGATGTTGGGGTTACAGCAGATAATTGTGTGAGAACATCAGTTCAGCTTGGAAGTTGCGAAAGCTAATTCCACGCCTGTGTGTGAGAAGATATATCAGTCCTTGCCTGGAAGTGCTTGAGCCCTTAACTTCATTCAGGGCCCTGCAATGCAGTTAAGGGAGGATGCTGAAGAAGGAGGAGATGGAAGTATGAGCTGAGTAGGGCTTGCTGGGCAGGCTTTGATGAACGACAGATGTCTGAAAGACTGAGTAATGGCTTCATTCCTTGTTATGACAAAGCAAACTTGCAGGGGAGGATAGTAGTATTACTGTGGATCTGAAGCCTCTCAAGAAAATGTCACCTGAAGTGTTGATGTGTGGTGTTGGCACAGTGGTGTGTTGAATGAACCTTCAGTCGTGTTTATGCCTGATGTACAGCCAGCTGCATCGAAATCAGAGGGCCTGACTGAGGGCTGAAAGGAGGTGGCTGTAAGTACACGTCCTGGTAATCTCGAGCGCTACCCTACTTGAATACTCGTCTGAAAAAGGCTGTTGTTCTGACAGGCTGTTGTGCTCTTGCACGAGACAGCTTTCTGGGAACTGTAACTGGGCCATAATTTACCAGCTTTTGCGGGGGAGGATAGAGGGTAAAAGTGTTGTGGTAATTCAAGCGCTCCCTTGCCAAATCCTCGCTCGATCTGTTTCTTAAAGTGCATGAACCGCTTGGGGAAATGCCGAAACAGGCAAACGTACCTCTCCAAAGCAACTGCTGGGTGGAGGCTGTGTGCACGGTTAGTCAGCACCTGGAGGAGCTCACCGGGAGCGGCTGGGCTCTAGGGGCAGGTCTCTCTCCCTTTCGGCAGGCGGCTGGGGAGGAGGCACGGCAGAAGACTCGTAGCCAGCATCTCGTTGACACGCAGCGTGTGGGATCTCTGGCAGCTGCCCCTGCTGAGGTGCTGCTGTTGCTGCCAGAGGCAGACTCCAGCTCGGTCTGAACTTGTGTTAGGAAATCGGAACTTGAGCTTTTGGAGAGCTCGAGGCTTGCTCAGCAGTGGGTCCACTTACTAGTCACCGGGCTACTAGGACAGCTCTTCTGGCAGGGGATTTGTAAAACCACGGGATTAGTCTACTCTTAACTGAGAAGCCTGACATGTGAATAGTCCTTCTAAAAACTCCCAACCCCCCTGGTTGAGGCTCGGTGACTGGCCCAGTGGCTGGAGGAAGACAGGGTCGTGTGAGGCACTGGTATGCCGTGGGATGCGTTGAGTCAGGGTTTATAAATCCGGTCCAGTTTTTGGAAAATATGTTCTGTCTGCCTGGATGCTGGGAGATTCAGAAGAGTTTAGTTCCTGCAGTTTGTGGCTGGCCTTCCATGTAAAAAGTAATTCCAAGTGTTATATAAACATGGCCCATATTCCAGTTGCAACATAGTCTTATGCTGGCTCTTGTGCTGTGGAGGTGGGGGGGCAACCCCCTCATCGAGCAGGACAAAACACTCTGGCCAAGCAGCCCATGGGAGCTTGCTCAGAGCTATTGAGAGAGAGACTGCAAGGCACAGGGTGCAGATTGTGTGGCTCTGACCTAAATGTGATGCAGCTTCGACCTCCTGTAAGTGGACGATACAGCAAACTCTACTTTTTGTGTCACTGGGTCTCTAGCATCAAGTGACCAGAGAGCAAGGCAACTTCTTGCGGCCTCAAAAATAAGAGCGGTGACACCAAAGGGAACAGATGATTTTGCTGTAGCGGAGTTGGAGTTGAGGAAACAAGCTGAAAGCTTTGGAAGTTTCCCTACAGAATTAAGACATGGTAGGATATGCAATAGCTGCTTCCTCTCCAAGGTCCTGTATAGCTGCAAAACAACATCACATGCCTTTTTGGGCAGGCTTGGTTTTCATTAGAGCTCTGCACAATTATAGAGAACTGAAAGTAGGAGATATGTGAATGTAGCTACTGCAGTCCTTTGTGCCTTCCTTTGCAGCTTGATTTTATGGGTGCAGTACTCTAACCAGGACCCTTTTTCTCAAATTCATTGAGCAACTGCTGAATTTTGCTCCATACTTTCTCTGGCCTCTGCTAAAATGAAACTAGTAAAGCCTTGATCTGACAGAGGAACTGAATTCCACTTGGACTCCAAAGCTCATCATCCAAGAGCTTTCAAATGAGGGACTGAAACTCATGAAGACACAGTTCTGGTAGATTTCCCCTCTGTAACTGTATCTTAGCTTTCACAAATCAAGCAATTCTGAAACAAATGGGTGAGAACTCTTTGCATGTGGGGTGCTGCCTGTGAGCTGGGCTTTTTGCAGGGTTTACAAAGTGATTATTGTCAGTAACAATCCTGTGCAGACTGCATGGAGGTGAGGGACATTCTGAGTTTTGGCATGATCTGCTCTTTGACTTTGACAAGCGTCGTGTTGAAAACTCCACTGTCTTGAGTGATCTGGGCCACGTTTTCCCACCTTGAAAGTGTGAGCATAACTTGATAATGTTCTCGTAGAATAAACCACAGCTGTTTAGCTGCACCATAGTCTGGGGAGCAAAGATCTAGGTTAAGTTTCTGCTTTGCTTCAGTCATTATGTGTCTTGTTGGCCAAATAGGGCTCTTTCCTGCATCTGGAATTCCTTCCTGAAAGTAAGAATATCACCACTCTCCTGTAAGCTGCTGAGAAACATGACAGCAACTGAGTGCTACTTAAGTGTCTGGCTTTTTTTTTTTTTTTTTTTTTTTTTTTTTTTTTTTTTTTTTTTTTTTTTTTTTTTTTTTTTTTTTTTTTTTTCCCCTATCTGTATCCAACATCTGTTTCATTTGAGACTTAGCAGTGGTAATGTCTTTGTAACTAAAAAGTGCTGGATCAAAAACATCTTTACTAGACCCCCTTGGAAATACCCAGAAGAGTTAAAGTAAACTTGAAAGCCCTTTGACCCTTCCACCTCTGGGTTGAGGACAGTATCACACTCTGTAGTACAAGCTCAGGTTTGGAGCCTGGTGCAAGGGTGCTCTCCAGCTCGTGCCTGTAGCTGGGTGTAATGCCGAAAGATCAAACTTCTCAAGCTAGGCTGAGTCCTGGCTCTGACCTCGGTACTGTGGATGCTTGTGCCATAATGCTGAGGACTCATATGGTTCAGTGGAAGGAAAAGGCAACCTCAGTCCTCCTGCTTCAGAGAAAGCAGAGAAATGTCGGGGTTTTTTTTTGTTTGTTTTCTCTGGATGGTGTGTTCACATCTGGTTTGATTAAACTCTTCCAACTACTCTCCTTTCCCCATAAAGGTCTTGAATCCTTGGAAGGGTGCTTGCCTAACCGGCTCTCTAAGGTGAAGCTGAAGAGAGATGAACATTATGTACCAGTGCAACTAGCAGAGCTTTGAGGAGTAGGATTATATGACGTTCCTCAGTTCTGGATTCAGTTTTTCCATAGAGACACTTAAATGCTTTTGGCTTAAATAGGGTTTTTATCTTGACAGAGCTCAGCATGTTGTGGTTGCTTGTTGGCCAGGACTGCAGCTTGGTTGGGCACCTGACCTGCAGCAGGGGTAACAGAGGAAACAGAGGTTTCCTCTACTTTAAACTGGAGGAGGGAAAGGCTTCTGAGCGTGTTCCTCCATCCTGGGCAGGGGTTGCCTACCATATGAGACAGATTTAAATGGCCTTTCTCTTCACTGGCCCCTCTCTACCTCTTAATGCCTGACTTCGCTTTACCAGTGCAATTAGCTGGACTGACTTGATAATGTAATACCTAGCCACTTTATACTTTCAAGGTTGCAGTTTGTGTCTTTATGGTTTTGGAACGTTTTCAGATGCTTCCACATCACTAGTATCTGAGGAAACCTGCTTGTGAGTGCAGGTAGGTTCTTGGTCGTGGTTGCTTCAGAGAAGCCTGCAACCAGAGCCTTTTTGGCTAGAGGGAGTGCTTAAGTTGGTTGGTTTTTTTCCCCTAGATATCTAGTAAATACTTCCTGGAAAATCGGTAACCTTCCACCTTGATCAGGCATGGTGGACAGCTAGCACAGGTGTGCGCTCACTTACACAGATAGTGTCACAATTTTGTCTTTAAAATGAGGCAAGACTGGTATGGTCTTCCTCCGTTTGGATTGTCCATGATAAAAGTGAGCACAAATCAGGTGTGTGACTTAACACATGGGTTTTGTCTGGGTGATCTTTCAGAGAAGAGAATGCCCAGAGAAGTGCTGAGCAACAGCTTTCCTGTGTGTACTCAAAAAACCCAGTCAAACTCAACACAAACTCTGTAGAGTGGATTTATTCTTTCTTTTTCAGACTTGAAACTGCACCTCCAGAGCACGGACTATGGGAACTTCCTGGCCAATGAAGCTTCCCCGCTCACCGTCTCCGTCATAGATGACAAGCTGAAGGAGAAGATGGTGGCAGAGTTTCGTCACATGAGGAACCACGCATACGAGCCCCTAGCAAGTTTTCTGGACTTCATCACGTGAGTACCAGGTGTTTGTGAACAGCATTTGAAATGCTGGTGTTCTTCCACACTTTGGGGCTATCAGACCAGCTTTCCATATTCAGCCCTGTAGCTGTTTTCTGCACTTCTTGAATGAAACTGTTTTGGTTGTGTCTGGAGGTCTCAAACCAGCAGCGCAGTATCCCTGCGTTGTTAAAAGCTTCTGCTCACAGGATGTGCATCCTTCATTGGCATTCCATTGGTCCAGTCTCTGTTAGAGCAGTCATTTTCCCTTGTCCCTTGTGTTAAATGTTCCTAGGATTTTTAAAATCTGATCCTGCTGCAAAACATGTGCATGCCATGCATGTGCATGACAGCAGTTGCCTCCTAGTTGTGACCCAGCAAGGTCAATCAGCCTTTGTCAGGGCTGCTGGGATCCTGTCATCCCACCCCAGGGGCTGTAGGCCTTCCTCTGACTCTGCCGCAGACTGATTCAGGGAGTTGAGCCGGCTAAAAATTGAACAACTTTTTCCCTTTGGGGGTTAATCTTGACTGATTTGTTTTTCTCAGCTAGCTCAATGGGATCTGACAAACGCCAGCACTAGGGGAAGGGAGGGCCTAGCATATGCAGCAGGGAAAGACAGGGCTGCAGCAGCCTGAGCATGTTTCTGTCAGCACGTGAAAAGACTTGAGGCGTGTGCACTGCCACAGCAGGTTCAGCTGATGTGAAAAGCTTGAAATAGCGTAGCGTTTTCGGAAGTATCTTCTCCTAGTGTTTTGCACAACCCTTTGCTTCCCTGTATGCTGCCCTTGTTTCAGTGGGTAATAAAATGAAATTGCTGGGCTCAGTGAGGTATTAGTTGTGCTAGTTTGCATCTGAAACATGGAAGTGAAATTGCCTTTTTTACTTTCCTTAGTCTATGTTCCTGTAAACTCTAGTTTAGCTTGCAAACTGCATGGCCAGTGGCCTTCTCTAACCAGTAAGGAGACACCTCATGAATTTCTCGTTCAGTAGAACATGACTTTAACTTGCATCTCTGAGAAGAAGATTGTACCCTGTTCTTGAGCAGGATGGTTAATACGTTAGCATTCATTTATTTGATACAGTGAGCTTGGACTCATTGCAGGTGCTTTAGCTAGTGATGTTTAATCTTGCATTTTTGGCAGTGGGGGGGTGTGTGTGTGTGTGTTATCTTCCTTACTACCTAGAGATTTTTGAATGATGCAGGCTTATGTAGAAAGACTTCTGTGGTCGATTCAAAAGATTTTGAATTTTTGTTTCTCTCTGGCATATTCTGCATCTGTAAATATTGATTAAAGACCTGTCTCTCTGCCACATATCTTCCTGTTCTGTCCTTTCTGTGTCTGGACGGTACCGCTATTTAATTTTTCTAACCCCGTGGCTTCTATCTCTTATTTTCTGGGTCACTGTGCTAAAGCTACCTGTCTTCTAAGCCTTTCCTGTTTTCTAAGTAGTAGTATTTTTATATGCCTGTCTCTAACACTGGTGGAGTTTTCACATTTGGCTCCAAATACAGAGCAAGATGTGGCAAGTCAGCAGCAAGATGTTACGAAGCCCCTATTTTGCGGCAGCGTTTGCAATGGGTGAAGCAGTTCCTAACTCCTCATCTTAGTTGTATGGAGCAATCTCTTCTCTCAAACTTAAGTTAACTTTTGAAACATCTCTTTGCCTGTCTGGAATTTGCTGTAAAGGCATCAATACTGTTTGAGCCTGGCAATATTAGGTGGTTTGTCCTCCACTGATGCTTTTCCTTAGCTGCCCTACAGGTTTATGGAAATGTCTGGTTTGTGTGGAGGTATCATAGTAATCACTAACGGTCTCTTCTTTCAGCTTCTGTCATGTCTGTTTAAAGGCAATAGTTTGGGCAGGACACATAAATATCTTGCAGACTTTGCTGTTCCCTAACAGTCTCACTCTGAAAATTGGTGTGTGAACTGAAAGGTCTCAGACCGTGCTTGCCCTCATTACACGCTGCAAGACTTGGTAGGAAGACTGCGAATGGCTGTGGAAATCCAGTTTCCTTTTACACCAGTCCTGTTGACCTTTATCCAGCGCCTACATCCAGCTCGAGTTGTGCAGACGACCTTAAACATCTCATGTAATCTTATAGGCTGGTTCTTGACAGCTGCTGGAATGACTTAATTTTAAAACTGGTGTTTTTCCCTCAACTTGATTTGCTTTGATCTTGTTCTGCTTCTGTCTTTCTGATTTTAATGAGTTCTCTATAGCAAAACACGATTTTTTTTTTTCAGATAGCTGTATCTCTTGCTCTCTGTGTAATCTCTTTTTGAATATGTTGGTCCCATTCAGCACCAGGTGTTTCTTCTTTGAGTTGTCTTCACTCTCATCTCTTGTTTTCCTTTTTACCCACAAGATTTGTTTTAATGCCACTGTCTGCAGTGCTGCCTAGAGGAAGGCAGGAGAGAAGCTGATTTCCTACATGAAGCATTTCTGCTCTCTTGCGCACCTTTTTTGTGCATGGAGTTCAAGTGTTCAGTTCTGTTGTGGTGTGGTTCTGCTGCACCACTGATGGAGGGGTCTCCTCTGGGTCTGTGTTCATCACACCAATGGAGTAGTGATGAAACAGTAGTAGTGATGAAGGTGTTACCAGCGTCAGCTGGCCCAAGGTGGGAGTCGCTGTCAGCGTATTAGAAACTCTAATAACGTCAGATGACACCACGGACAAGTTAAAACAGAAGAATGAGGACAGTGAAATACGAAGAGTTTGGAGAGGGTGGCGTTTTTGCCCAGTGGGTCTTAATATGTTCTGTTGATAATCCTAATGTATTTAGTGACTGGGCTAGTAGAAAAGAGGGCAGAATGGACGTGACTTCTTGGGCTGCCTTTCAGACTGTGTTTTGTTCCCTGAAGCTGTCCCGTGGGTTGTAGTAACTCTCGGTTTGGGCCAGCGGGCAGAAGTTTCAGAGATTCTGTCTGCTGATGGTGTGAAGCTTCCCATACACGTCCCGAGTAGTTGGAATGGAGAACGGCTCTGTTCGGAGGCTGGCAGTGCCAGCTGGCTACTTGTGCCAGTAGCCTTCATCTACGCCAGGCTTGTACGCAGGCAGCATCATAGAAATGTTCGGCCAAAGGATGCTGGCAGTGCTGGGCATGTGCCTGTGCACGCAGAGGTACTGTCTCAGTCTGCCAACCAGGGTGACACTAGGACAAGCCTGTGCCCCTTGATCTTCCACTCTGGCTAGATACGCAGGTAGGTGTAACAAGGTGATTTTTCTTTGCCTTTTGAACATGACTATTTCCCACTCCTTTGTTTTAGGGTGGTTAATGAAACTTGAGCAGGAAATGGTAAAGACCGTTCCTGGTAGACAGCTCGGGGCAAGCGAGGCACCAGGTGGTCAGAAGAAGAAATTGTACGCAGCTGAATGTGTCTGTGTGCTAAAAATGTACAGGCTGAATTGAAATAGAAAATGGTAGAAAGACGTGGAAAGTTTGAGCAGGGCTGGCTTCTGTAGGAGGAAATTCACTGGGACTCTTGAGAGAGAGGCATTGGGTTGTAAACTGAGATTTTTTTTTTTTTTTTTTTTAAATCAAGGGGGATTGTAGGAGGTGTGTCTGGCTTAAAATGGAAGGAAATGTTTTGTAGCATGTCCAGTTCAGCTCTGAAACTTGCTGCTGCTGGATGCCTTTGTGTGTACTTAAATTTTTGGCCTTCTTAGAAACACAGGATAACCTCGCACAAGATGGGCCCGTTGAGGCCTGTTAAACGCTTGGGTACCATCTCGCTGAGAGTGGCCAGGGTGGAGACGGCTGGTGCCAGGAGGTGGGTCAAGCATTTGAAAAACAGTCAGGCTTTCTCCTTCGTGAATGTCCTGCTGGAGCTCTGGGGTGGTTTTGAGCTGATCAACAGGTCACTGTTTTTGGAGGGTGCTCAGATTTTGACCCAGGGCACATTACTGAGGGATTTGGGGAACTGTCTGATCTTAGGAGCAATTGTCGTCCTTGTCCCCTCCGATTGCTCCATAGCCAACCTGTCAAAAGCAGTGCCGTTCATCCCCGCATGGGATTATGCTGTGTCATTTCTCTTGCCTCTTCTAAGTGGCCTATGAACTATGTGAGAACACGGGAGGGGAGGGCGTGGGAGCACGAAGGATGTGTGTTCCTGCTGTGCTCTTCTTGTCCAGCCCCAGGGAGGTGAGGCAGCGGTGCCTGTGACTTGCCGGAAGGTGGCACTCCAGCCCCACGGCTGCCTGTCCCCAGGTGCACACCGGGCCGTAGGTAAGGATGGTCACCTATGCAAGTTAACTTGCCACCTGAGCTTAGGGGAAAGGGCAGTGTTTAAAAGCACACAAACAAAACTGACCCAAGAATGCAGCGAGGCAGCAACCCCAAAGCAAGGTCTTCATTCCCTAAGTCACTTGCTGACACTGGTTTTCGTCCTGTTGTGCTTCTCTCCTGGCACCATGCTGACTCTTTCCTGGCTTCAGTCCTCTCCAGGAACTCTTCTGTGGCAAGTGTTGCACTGTTAGTACCAAAATATTGAGGAAGTTGGCTGATTTCCCTTTTGTTTTTTTTTTCAAGTGGTGGCTGTAGCTGCATATAGTGGCAAGGAAAAGCTTAACTTACTGAGCCTGCCATGATCTCTATAAAACACCTGCTAGCTCTGCGTTTTGCTAGGCAGCTCCTTGCTAGAAGACTGCTGGTGCTTCCCTCTGTCTTTCAGCTGACCATGGTGGATTCTGACTGATAGGCACAAGTTGGCTGTTAACATCTCTGCTCCAACACAAACAATTGACTGTTTGGCTGAGGGAATGCAGCGGCGTTCTGTAGGGCAGCGACAAACAGGTATTAAGTGTACTTGAAACAGCAAAACCCACTTCCTGAATTCAACAAGCACATATTGACTTGTGGGATGGAAGTGGGTTTTAGGTTCTTCTCGGTGATGTGCTGCCCTGCCTTTCTGTAAAGGCTTTGTTCTTTGTGTTAGCCTGACACCGTGCCATGTCCCGTCTCTCCTTCCTTCCAGTGTTCCTGTATACGGTTTAGATGGAATTCATGGTGTTGCTCCTGACTCTACTGCTGTAGCCTGATTGGGTTGTCAGCTTTAGTATTTTTCCAGGAGGTTTGGCAGGGGGAAGGGTTTTGGGTTGGTGGGGTTTTTTGCACAGTCTCTTCCCTGCTTTGGAAAGTCTGGTTTCATAGCAGCCTGATAAGCAGGGCTCTGGCAGCTCTTGGGCTCCTTTAAGCCCTTGCAGCAAGCTGATGGGCACAGAAGGGTTCGATCTTGTGCTCAGGTGGGGGAGCTGATGGTAACTGTGCGGGAACTGAGTCTGCTGTCGGAGTGAGGTCTGTGAGGGAGCTGGGTCTAAACATGTTTTTCAAATGTGTAGTTGAAGGAAGACAGACTAGGTCATCTTTTGTCTTTACCTTACCAGTCTGCTAGGGCTGGGAACCGGATTCTTTGTTGCCCTGAGGATGCAGCTGGAAACTTGGCTTTCGGTATGTTTTTGTGGTCACAAGATGTGTGTTTGATGGGGCTGCATGTACCTTTTCCCCTTGCGCATGCCTTTTCTTAGCTGACACTTCCCTCTATTACCTTCTCCCTGACCCAGTCCTGCTCTGCCTCTCCCCTGTGCTGGATGGATCTAGTTTCTACTGCACAACTTTGAGTTCAAACTTAATGTTGCAGCAGTGGTTTTTCTGGAGCCAAGTTATTTCAATTGCTACTTGAGCTGAAGAGCAATAATCCTCTTCTCTGGAGTAGGAAGTTCCCTGTCTTTAATCTAAATATAATGGAGTGTGCATCCTGGAATAACTGCAGAGGTTACAGAATAGGACTACATCCTTTTGAAGTCCTTTCTTGCAGAAGAAAATACTCCAAATGCTGTACGTTACAGACGTAACATTTATTTGGGCAAATGCAACAATCTGAAGGGTCTTTTCTAATGCTGCTGTGCTTAAATCTGCGCTATACTATTTTCAATTAGTTGTTGACTCCTTGGTGGCAGTGGGATCGGGAAACAAAAATTACTGTAGTGGCTGAGGATCCTGCAATAAAAGCTTTATGAGCCTTTTCTGGCAGAGACGTTTTGGCAGAGAAGCACAGGTTTCTGACAAACAGCTTCCCTGTTTGCAGGGAGTGCAAAGTTGAACTGATAAGCCAAGTTCTTGGAGGGATTATGCAATATTCAAATAAGAGGGCATGTAGCTAATGGTCTGGAAATGATCACAGACTTACGTCCTGTGGATGGTAGCATCAGAACTGCATCTGTTCTTCTGCTTACCCAAAGGATACAGATCTTATACCAATTTCCCACAAACAACGTCCATGAGAATGGACTGGATTGCATGCCAAAGTGGTGGCCGTGGAAGTCATCTTTCAAAGTGGTGTGACTGCAGTTGTCCTCATTGGAAAGGGACTCTTTGAAAGGTGGATTTCACTGTGTATTATGTTGAAGGGATGCTCCCCCTTCTC
>WHYT01013322.1:29562-68964 GCA_009806455.1 Tetrax tetrax
CTAAACCTCTAGTGCCTGGAGAACACTTCATTTGGCCAGTGGATTTGAACTGGAGCAGCATAACCCTCCTTCTACTAACCAGTGCTGTTCTGCTCTTGGAAGGTGTTAGCATGGTGCCTAGCAAGCGCAGCAAGGCTTGGTAACAATTGGAAAAGCTAGCAAAATGTTATTGGTGACAGTAAAAATGCAGCAAAATACTACTGATGGGCTCCAGACACAGGCCTGTGTTTCACTAAGAAGGAGAACTCTTTAAGGAAACTTGGCAGCACTGGGAAGGGGCTCTAGCATGCAAGCTGTGGGTGATCAGATGAGAATGCATCATCCCTGGATAACACCTCTGTCCAGGCTGAAGCTGTTTCATCCGGAGGCATGGTGTCCACTTAACTATCTTTTTGAGCTTGGTTTAGCTTTAAAACTGAATCCCTCTGATGATCCTGCAGCTCACAAGAACAGTCCTTCCACTTCCCTCATGTTCCTCATGTTTCCCTGTACAGGCTGAACAGTATGTCTGTTAGAGGCATAAAATAGGAAGGGAAGGAGGGAAGTGTTAGGAGGTTATCAGTGCTCCTCTGATCAATTTATGTGTGGTTGCAACTTTTCCAGAGGACAACCTGTGTGCAGTACCTTCAGTTGGATGAACTTTCTCTGAGCACTTCTGTTCCCAAGTAACGTGCTTCGCTTCTTGATTGAAACCATTCTCAAGGTCTTCTGGTGCTGGACCTTAGCAGCCTTCATTTTCATTTTATTTTTCCATCGATTTATCTCGTCCAGTGCTCTAGGCTCCCAAGTTCAGCCCACTGAACACCTGAGAGTCAAGAGCACTGCTTCTGAAGACCTCTTGAGGGCATCTTGGATCTTAGGCTTCTTTTCCAGATCCGTTCTGTATGCTAGTTTGATGTCTAGCAAATACTTATATAGAGATTTGCGTAAGTACTGCAAAGTACTGCAGTATTTAGAGGCAAAGCAAAATCTTGTGTCTACATGTAGTAAGCTACATAGTTTACTGCATGTCAAGTGGGATTATGATTTTTCTTGTCTTCTGCAGGCAGCAGGTCTGTAGACACTGTAACGCTCTGCATGTTGTCTAAGCCCAGACCACACATTCATGGAAAATCTATTAAGGCACTTAGGTCATTAAACTGTCTCAGCTTTGGGGACAATCTGAGTTTGCACGGTGCAGCTTTTAATCTTATTTTATGTCCTTGGAATATTTGGGTTTTTTTAGTGTTTTACATGTAAGGAAGGTAAGAAAGCAGTATATTAAAGTTTGGCTTTTGCAGCTGGTTTGTGTGAAAGCAGCATGATTAGATGTTTCTGGTCAATATTTAAAATGTAATTAGTGCTGAAGTCTGCTCAGCACAGTGCACAGTGCCAGGACTCAGCCTTGCATACCAGCCTAGTGTTTCTCAAGCTTTGAGGCATCAAGTTTAAGCAACCAGAGACTCTTGCATGAAGCTACAAGGTGTTCAAAACATTCCCTGGTGTTTCAGGAGGTTTGCATGCATCTAGAACACAACATCATAAAGCCTCAAAATTAAAAGTACTTCTAATTAGCCTGTAATACAGCTAACACTGTGTGACTGCTTCTAAGTTACCGGATGATACCACTGGAAAACTGAGGTCAGTATCCCAAGAGAGCTAGACTCACTAGAAGATGGTAAAAATCATGTGGAGATGCAGCTAAATATAGATTAATGCTGAGAAAGTTCCTGGACGCTGGGATTTGAAAGGCTGCCACAGCCTCTGTAGTGCTGTAGAGTGTGTCCTTGCTGTGAAATGGTCTCGCTGATCTAAGTTTAGCAGGGCACCCACTTACTGGCGCAGTGCCCTTGGTTTGTGGTGGCAACCATGAAATTCTCAGCTTTCTCTTTGGCAGGTTCATGAACCTACCACTTAGGTGTGGTTTTTATTGGTGTGACTCTAGGAAAGGCAGTGTGCAAAGATAGGAGGAGATCAGCATGCTTTGAGCGGAGACCATTCCATGCTGCCTCTACTCTTGCTGTTCCCTGGACCGCCTAAGCTTCAGCTGCAGAAGAGGGGTAAAGCTGCTCCTGGCTGCAAGGTGCTGCTCTGACTTGTTCTAATCTGAGCTGAAAAACTGATTTAAGGATTTGACTCGGTTCATCTACTGTCTAGTACTTGAACAAGACTGAGGTCTTCCTGATGTGCAGCATCCCTGTCCTTTCCAGTCAGAGCAGCTGTACAGTTATTTTCTAGTGATCTTAAAATGACGCTCCGGATACAAGCATCTCAGCTGTGGGCACTATTCTTAGTGTCAGCTACTGCTCTTTTGTGCTCTGAAGTCTCTGCGTTGCTTTCTCCCATGACTGCTTACATCTGGAGCTTGAGAGAGGTGTGACAAGTGACTCTACGTACCAGCACCTTCACTCAGGTCTCCAACCCAGTGGGACAGAGAGATGGGTCTGTGTACTTAAGCACAAACCTAAGGAAGCTGTGGTACAAAGAGCCCGAAACTTTTTCCTTGGGTTACTTCCCCCCAGCCCCTGAGTACATGAACCAGATAAGCTGTGAGAAGGGAGCACTAGACGTTAATGATGAAGTTGTTTTGACTATAGTCACTTTACTTAAAGCTGTCTCTAGAATTCATGCTGAGTTCAGAGCACTGCTCTGATCCCGCTGGAGATTTCCCTTTTTCATCCCAAAATAAACACATGCTTCTACAGTAAGCTGAGTAGCTGCCCAGTGCAGTCACATAGGGACTTTTGCCTTGCTAGCATTAGTCTGCATTAAAGCCTAATGCTGGTTTTGGAAAGCATTAAAGTTGCCTGAGCAATGCAATACCTTAACCCATCCCGGCATAACCCCCGAGCCGCAGCCTGGTTCTTCCCTGCTGTGCACTTCTGCATCAGCCTGCTGCGCTCTGCCTTTGCTGTTGACACGGAGGGCTGTCCTCATGACCCCTTGCAGAGCAGCTGTTAAGCTACAGTTTGGCAAGGCTTTCAGAGGATCCCTGAGAAACGCAGGTCATGCAGTGTTCCGTCGTTAGTCATGCTTTGTGACCACTTGCAGTATTGTTTATGGTTCCTTTAGTATCCTGGAGCAGAAACCAATAAAAATCCAACCTATCTGCTGTAGGACAATGATTCTTTATTATTGGATTAGATTAGTAAGTGGAGGAGGGAGAAGCCCTAACTGTCTTGGGGTCTCTGCCTTGCAGGGCAATGCCTGAGTGCCTTCAGGCCGAGTTGTAAATGCCCCGTGTCATGAGTTTTCATGCATTTTATGTGCTCCCTGCTAAAAAGCCTTTCCCAGTATTCAGTGGGCCATTGCGGTCTTTCTTGCATGTCTCATTTTTCTGTGGCTGGACTTAAGTAAAAGGAGGAAGACATACATTGTCAAAGTCCCTGTACATGGCTTTTGCATGTGTGCTTTTCTCCTCCTGGATTCTACTTGATAGTTATCCATAGATCGCTATCCCAGAACTTAGCTTCTGGGGCCTGGCTCTCTGTTTTCTCAGAGAGGTCTCTTCTGTGCCTGTCTGAGACCGTACCTCTCAACTAGCAGTGAGAATGATCTCTCTGACCTGCTGCTCCTGGAAGGAACATTTTCCCCCCGCTACCTTTTTGGCTTTTCTAGGCATATCCTAGCCTGGCTTTGTTCTTGTTATGTGAGTGTCACCCAGTGCATACTGTGCTGAACTGGGTGTTGCTGGAGGGGCCAAGATGCCGGCCCCAGTTGTCTCAGACTTCAGGAAGCCATACGCCAACATCTCTCTCCTGCTGTGGATGATGTTTCTGTGCTTGCTGACTCTTTCCTGTCCTTTAATAACAAATTCTTCTCTTCTGTGAGATGTTACTGACACTTCTCAGTATCAAAAAAAAAAAAAAAAGCATTTCTGTGAATGTGAATTTCTGGAATATACCACACCTCAATTCAGTGGGTGACAGGAAGAGCGAGGCAGGGCGTAACTGTGCATGTGAAACTCTGGCTGAACGTACACTCTTTTTGTGTCCATCTCCCTGTGAGGGCAGACAGCAGCCCAAAGCAGAAGTGTGAAACACATTCTTGCCAAAGAGAGTTCTGCTGTAGTCTTTGTGGAGACAAGGTTGGGAGCTTGAGATAAGGTGCCATTAATCATGAAAGCTGAAACATTTGAAGCTAATAAAAACCTAATAGATGGGGAGGGTGATGACAAAAGCAGCTCTATTAAACAAATAGTTGGAGGTTCCTAGGAAGACTGCTGCCACCGTAATAAATCTAATCCTTTGGGCTTAGGAGGAAATGCCAGCGCAGCCAGGACCTCTGCCATGGTCTTAGTACAGCTGTACTAATGGAGGCAGATGCGTTCTTGTTGGGACCTGGCACAGGATAGCAAGTGTTGTCCCTTCCACAGATAAAAAGGGGCTTTTCCAGCTGCCCTGGCACTGGAAGACTTGCCTCGTAGTCATGACTGGCGAAGCCGTGACTGTTTTTACTGGGGATGAAGCAGGGGCTGAGTGTGAATGAGCGTGGTCTGAGCTTGCTTGAAAGAAACGGGAGCTATCAGGAAGGATTAGGTAGTGGTGCTGGTGCCTGCCTGGCCTCAGCAGGCACGAGAAGACCTTTGTCCTGCTGCAGCTCTCTTGTTATCGTAAAGGTCTGAAATGCAGTTGCAGTGAAATTTAAATGAGAAATTTCCCCTCTGTTTTGCACATGGTAACTCCTCCTCCTGCAGGGATGAATCCTTCTCTACAGCAAGACTTAAGTAGTCTTGACAGGTAAAGTGGTCTCTCAGAAAGCTGCTGCTGGGCCTCCTTAGAGGCCTTGGCATTTGATCTGTAGACTGTGGATTTCCCCAGACCTCCCTGAAGGATGAGGAAACAAGCAACTTAAAGGATATAAATGAAATGAGCAGAGCCGTGCTTTGCACTCTGGCAGTGGAAGCCAGCTGGGTTGTCTTTCCTGGGACCATCAGTCTGAAAGCAGGAGCTTCTCACACACGAGGAGAGTCAGACTTGAACTGCTCTCTCCCCTAGCTGTGGCTTTCGTACTGAGCTGGACTGGGTGTGCATGGATGAGCCCAGCGTGACTCCAGTAAGCCAGGTCTGCTCTGAAGACCTGCAAACAGAAAGGGCTCCAGGCATTTTCTCTCAGTTCCTCTTGTATGGTTGTCTTTGGCCAGGCTCCTTGCAAGTTGCAGATACCTTGCAGAGAGGAAGATCAGTGGTAAGCTGGGGATGGGAAAGAGGTGTGCTAGCATACTGTGCAATGACCATATTTCCTTGCTTGTTCCTTCACTGTAGGCCGAATTGAAGATACAAATTTGGTCTGGTCATATGTTGTTGCCTTGCTTTAGTGAGGGTGATCCCGCTTATGGTCTTTCCTGAGAGCTATTGTGTTGCACTCAGCAAACTTGCATGTTTGAAGGCAGATGGTGGAGCTGGGAAATGATCCGCTGTATCCTTGGTCTGGCACACCTCGTGGAGATGCATCTATGTGAGGGTGCAGATGCTTGTATTTACCAGGAACCAGCCGCTTAGCACAAGAGACTTACCCTCCGTTCTCATAAACAGGCCCTTCTTGCTGTCCTGGAGATTGCAATGATCTCCATGGTGAGAGCTGCACAAACAGAGGTAGGATAATGACCCTGCAGATTAAAGGGCAAAAGGAGGTTTCCTAGTACATGAAGTTTGTGTCAATTGCCCTCCTTCTAGATCCAACATCCCTGGAAAGGTAGGCTGCAAACGCAGAAAGACCCTCTGCAAAAATAGTGGGGCCAGGTGTGTTGCTCAGCCCTGCAGTGCGGAGGAAAAGGCAGCACCTGTTTGACGAACTAAGGTGTGGATTTGTTCATGGACATGCCCTTTGAGCATATTTGAGAGGCAGTAAGCCCATCTAGTAAAAACTACTGAAATCTGCCTTTAACTGGTTTTGCTTACCTGCCTTTGATGTGGTTCGAAGGGAAACAGAGCTGCATTATGTCTTTGTTAGCTCGGAAATATAAAGACCAGCAGCATCCTAACGCCTGTCTGGTAAACATGTGCAGAGCCTTGCCCTTGCCGCAGTCCCACTGTGCTGACCTTAAGTTCCCTTTCTTCGGTACCCAAGTATATGAGGAAAGCCTCAACCTCAGCAGAGCTCCAGCTCCATATGGCACAGCTCCTTCTGCTGTTCTAGTTCAGGCCTGATCCCATTTGTTTTGGAGCAGCTCCTGCCAAGGAGCTTCCTCAGATCTTTTCCATCATCTAACTTTTTAGAGTTAGAGCTCTACCAGTGAGAGCAAGGGAGTGCAAAATCCCAAATATCCTGCTCTTCCAGCATCTCTCCCCCTTCCCTGTGCTCCTGAGAGATATTTGCAAGGCATCTTCCACTGACTAAAAAAAAAAAACAACCCCTTTTCTCACTTGATATTTTTCAAATTCTCAGCTTGGTTAGCTTATGGCTTAGCTTGTGGAGAAGATGTCCTCTAGACATCTGTTCTTGCTGGGGATGCTTTTCTTCTCGGCTCCTTCTGTTTACATGACTCCTTGATCCCTTGCATGGATCTTCTACTTGGACAAGGTTGCCAGCCTTTCTTGTATTCCCAGTCTTCAGGCCAGCTGTGTCTCCCTTCTCTGGCGTAACTGGGAGGTGATCTTTCCTCTCTACTCGGCACTGGTGGAGGCCTCACCTGGAGTGCCGTGCCCAGTTCTGGGCTCCTCTATGCAAGAGAGATATGGACATGAAGAGAGAAGGGCCATGAAGGGCTTGTGCTGGTGGAACTTGTGCTGAATGCTGTGGTTCCAGATTGAACATGCCATTATTGCGGTTCCAAAAAGTGAATCTGCTAATCCTGTGTGGTGTAGGGGGAGAACTTGGTTAGAGACATTGTAATGTGGGCTAATGTGAAAAAGCATGTAGCTTTTGGTGGTAGAGGTGTGAAAAAGATCGTGTATAGTTCTGTGAGGGTGTGAATGAAGGTCATGCCAAAGCTGCCAACCCTGTTGTTTTTGGAGTGAACAGGAGTGCAGAAACATGACCCTTTCTCCATAGTCTTGGCAAGATGGAGCAGTGCTGCTGGCAATGAAGATGAGCTCGAGTCAGGCTGTCTGCAGGTTCTCTTTTGCTGGTGTCCTACCACGCACGCTTTTGCACATGCTCTCTACAGAGCATGGCAATGTGAGGAGAGCCGTGGGAATGCTGAAAGGACAGTGTTCCCAGCAACCTTGTGGGAGGGTGTGGGGAAGCTGGAGCCAGGCTCCTCTTGGAGGTGCGTGGGGTTTGGTTGAGAGACTTTTAGGAAAAGACTTTTCATTGTGAATGTGGTCAAACACTGAAGCAGAGCTCCAAAGAGGTTGTGAGAAATACGTCCTTGCAAGTAATTCAGAGTTCAGCTGGACAAAGCCCTGAGTGGCCTGAGCTGGCCATGCTTGGAGCAGGATATTGGGCTAGAGACCTCCAGAAGTCCCTTCCAGTCTAATACTCTTCAGTGGTAAGTAGGAGACGCCCACATGGTGTGGTTGAGCTGTAGCATAAATCGCAGCCTGGGACTACGCTTGACTCCCTTTTCTAGGCTGGCGTCATAAGGAGACATTAAGGAGGCACCTTACTAGTTCTTCATGGGAGAGATGTGTCTTTCTGGAGATGTTCCCAGGGACTGAAGATGTGTGCCCATCTGGTGCCAGGGGCTGGTTTTTGTATTATTTATATTTGTATTGTGACAGGCTTCCTGCTGCATTCCTCCAGGTACAGCTACATGATTGACAACGTCATTCTGCTGATCACTGGGACCCTGCACCAGCGTTCCATCTCCGAACTGGTGCCCAAGTGTCATCCTCTGGGAAGTTTTGAGCAGATGGAAGCCGTGAACATTGCTCAGACGCCTGCGGAACTCTACAATGCAATCCTGGTGGACACTCCCTTGGGTGAGTGGAGCCTTTCAAAATACCTCTCAGCTGTGTGTGAAGCAGATTCCCCTCTCTCCTTCAATCTGATGAGGTCCAACTAAGTCTAAGTTGTGCTTCAGGAAGACAAAGAGGTGGGTAATGCGCAACTGTGGCCGCCCTGGCTGTGGTGGCTGGGCTGAAGTCCAGGTTTATGCCTGTCCTTTGCCACCTTTTCCTTTGCAGGACAAGCTAGCGCTCTGTATGCTTCAACAAACGTCCAAACCAGCACTCTGGTAGTACAGACTGCTGAGGAGTTTCGTGTGTGTGAGCCAGGCCTTGAGCTGTCATGGCAGTGCAGGTGTAGTTAGATCTGATCTGCTAGATATTTACCAGCTCTTCTGGGAATTGTGACCTGAAACGAGGGTGGAAGGAGAAAGTTTGAGAGTTCTTGGACAATGTGATTTTTTTTTATTTTTTTTTTTTTAAATAATTGGCATGGATCATGTGGCACATGTGCTTCTTTAGTGAAGGACTGTCAGGTCCTCTGCTGGAACGAGGCACTGAATTTCCAGCACTTTTAGTTGGACCATTAAGCAATTTTTAAAGATAATAGAGAGATCTGCACATGCCTAATCTTTTTCTGGGACTGATAAAATTAGCTCTAGAGCAAGGAAAGCTCTTTGCATACAAAACACCCTCAAGAAACAACAGGAAAAAAAACAAAAACCAAACTGAATTTCCAGAAGCCTTTTAAAACTGATTTTATATCAGGATCCTGCACTGGGTTGTACTGTCTCCAGGCTACAGACCTTGACCAGGAGACACATAACGCTAAACCCAAGTGTTTTATGAACAGCTAGTCAGACAGATACATTCTTTAAAGATAAAAGGTGTAGTAAGTGGTTCTGGAGAAAATATGGAAGTCTTTTCCAGTAGTAGGAGAGGTGGTCACGGGGAACTTTTCCTCTGTGGGCAAAAATGTAATGAGGTACGCCTGAGTCAGTGATTAATCATTCTTTTGGGGTTGCTAGAAAGAACAAAACACTCTAAGTCATCATATTGTCTTTGATAGAAATAGTTGGTTTTGGAACTGAAAGTGCTTTTGCAAATGCTCTGTGTAATAATGGAGCAAGTGAAGTAGCTGTCATGGAAAAATGACTTGCCAGATAGATCCCAGCAAAGGAGGAAAAACGTGTCTCAAGAGATCTGGGCTGCTAGGTAGGGCAACAACGCAGCGGGAGAACCGAGGCTCTGCATGCAGCTCAGTTGAGCCCACTCTAGGGATGATGTGTGGGATGAAAATCTTCCTCACAAGTAAGCAGGAACCTTCCCATTTGGGGAATAAGATAGAACCAAGTATTTCGAAGACATTAGTTCTCGGAGAGCTTAAAACATCCAGCTGTGTACGAAGTGAAAACGCCATGTTACACTGGCGAGGTGGTTCTGGACAAGGCTGCCACTTGAGGGTCTGTCTCTTGCATTCCTGCACTTGTATGTGAGTGAGCTTAGCCTGCTTCTGCCCTGGCTAGGCTGAGATCTTCAGACCCTTGCCCTGGCCATGCCCTTGAGGCTGTATACCATCTAGTGTGGCATTACTTCAGCAGAACAATGTGGGGAGTAGCTGTGTTGCCTAAACAAGCAGGCATGCAGGCTGCAGTTGTTTAACTTGCACTCTTTCCAGTGACCACACGCAAAGAAACAGCAGCTCTATCTCCTAAAAGTACTTGAGTAGCTACGTGGCTTGGTAGGAATGCTTAACCCCAAATGGCTCTCATAGGTTAGCAGGGCAAAATAAGACTTGCTGTTAGCCTAATTTGGGATATTGGAGGGCCAAGAACTGAAATAGCTGTGTTCTCATTCCTCTGCTACTCTGAAGTAGCCACTGCTTAGCTATCTAGGCTAGCCAGTGAGTCCTGCAGTGAAAACCAGTCCTGGCACACTCTGTTTTCGTTTTTGCCAGCCGTAGGGAGCAGTGCTCCTCCAGCTACGTGGCATTGGTCTCTGATGCTGTTGCAAAGAAATCTCTGGGGGGCTCAAGCCCTGCTCAGGACTTCCCAGACCCACAGTGTGGCTGCTTTCCGTGCCAGAGAGCTCTTGCTCTAAAAGTGATACACGCCAGAGGTGTGAACCTGCGTTCTACCTGGTTTGTCACGCAGAGCAGAGCGCTGGTCAGTTCCCAGCATGAGTGTGGTGTCCTTTACCCACAGCTCGACTGCGTAAGCTGGGGGAGATCATATTTCTCTTTGTAGCAAATTCAGCAAAGTTGGTTGCTGAATGAGAGTTGAAGAAATCATACAAGTCCTCTCAATGGGTTTTATTGTGCTCTTGCTAACAAGTGAGCGATACTAACAGCCTTATGTTACTCTCGATGTACAAGACTCATCTGCAGCTTGCAGTACCCTGTGTAAGGTCTGAAATCTGTGCTCTTTCAGTGGCAACAACTTCTCAAACTCCCTCCCAGAGATACTCTGGCAAAGCACGTAGGGCTGAGCTTTCTACTAGTTCATCCTGCTTCCTGTTGCTTACCTCTGGCTGGAGAAATAAGAGGCTTGGGAAGAAATGCAGAACGGGAGTGATAGACCTGACCAGGGGAAACAGCTCCTGACTCCAAACATGAGTGTCATGGGCTGCAGGAGCTGCGGCATCCCCATGCTCCCTTAATCCAGCTAAGATACTGGAGAAGGAGGAAGAAGCACCAGCTTCCTCAGAGCTTGCTAGGTGCTGTTTTGCAAGCCCTGAGCGCTGCTGCCGTGCAGTAGCAGATAATTCAGAAGCTGTCTTGTCACCTCTGAGTGCCTGCATCTGGGAACAGTTTGGGGTTTGCTTATTTTTAAATGCAGGCTGCTCTGGCACTGATGCTGGGGGCTAGAGCTGAGAATTTCTGCTGAGAATAGGCTGGTAACCAAATCATAGAACTAAGGGGTGAAGAAAGACTTTCATGTGAGAGACCCCAAAATGATTGTGGGCTGGGAAGCCATGGTGGAGCCTGAGGTTTTGAGTCATGGCAATTTGGTGGCTGCTGAAGATAAGGGCCAGACCTAGGAGGGACAAGCTCAACATAGGGTGTGCTTCTGCCTGGTATTGTTGAGGACTCTGGAAAATGCTGGGCATCTGGTTAGGGCAATGCTAACTCTGGCTGTGGCGCTAACTCTGTCTGTGGCTCTGTTTTCAGCTGCTTTCTTCCAAGACTGCATATCTGAACAGGACCTGGATGAAATGAACATTGAAATAATTCGAAACACGCTGTATAAGGTAAATGAATCTTGGGGAAGGGAAAGAGATGTTAATTTCCTTGTTTATTCCTGGTGTGACTGCAGCTCTGTCTTGAGTCAGGAGCTCCAACCTAGCCTGACTTTCTTCAACCAAAGACTAGGGAGTATTTTCCTCTTGGAGTAGGGTTAAAGATAATTTTGCTTTCTGTCTCTTTTTCTTCCCTGGAGTGGTGATAGAGTAAACATGACCAGGAGCTAGTTGCATCCATTGGAAAGTAAAGATAGTGCTCTTGGAGGGGCCTGACATCTGACCACCCAACTCCACAGAGTCAGGGCACCAGAGCTAGGCAGAGTTGAGGTTTTTTTGACCTACCAGGCTCTCTGTGCAAGAGATTTTGCACGGGTTATGCCTGTGAATAAATTTCCTCAGGCCCCAGGCAGGCAGGAGAAGGCTGCTCCTTAACCGCACGAGTTTAGATGTGTAGTTAACTGCATTCAAAGGGCTAAAGTGGCTTGATCTTAAACTTGGCTGAAGGATTTCCATGGGCTTGGCTCTCTTTCTGGAGCTGTTTCAGAGGAGCCTCCAGCAGCCTGCTCAAGCCTTCAGTGGCTGTGATTGGGATTAGATGCTCTTGGTAGAGCAGTGTGAAGGGTACAGCTGGGGTGTCCTGCAGGCACAGGGATGTGGAGGGGCTAAGGATCTCCTTGACCTGAGCCTGCACAGGGAGCTGTTGTCTCCTCTGCAGGCCCCGTCTGGTTTTAGCTGGCAGTATCAAAGCATGTGTTTATGTGCAGGCTGTGGCTATCGCTCCATCTCCACTCTCTGGATGAAGGGTGGGATGCAGATCGTATCTGCCAACCTTGTTTCGGCTGGTCACAGCCAGCCTACAGTCAGCGTGACCTCCACTTCCCAAGGAAGCCGGGGCCTGTTTGGAGAGGCAGAGAACAGATCAGGCGTGAAGGGAAGAAGGCAAAGGGAGGGGAGAAGGAGCTGTGTGTCGGCAGTCATGCCCAGCTGCGTGTGGCCTCTGGCATGTACTGGTCTTTTGCTGTAATGGGGGGAGGTATGCCTCTACGCATAAATACCTGCAGTTTTGCAGGGTGCAGATCTCTGTGTTGAGATGAGGCAGATGGGGGAAGGCAGGGAGTGGAGTGAGCATAGGGCAAACAGGTTGTGGGAGGGGTTTCTCCTTGAGTCCCAGCTGCCATGTCCTTTCCAGTCTCCTTTTTGAGGCCTGATACTTCTTTGCATTCTGCTCTTCCTACCCCCAAATTGAAGCGTAGATGCCTGATATCCCTTGGTGTGTGCTGGGACTGGTTCTTGCTAAAGAGCAGCCCCCAGGGAGCACAGGGGCTCTGTCAGCAAGAAATCACAGTGATGCAAGGGTGAACGAGGTAATTGCTGCTCACAGACTCCCACTTGAAGCTACCTCTCTCCCAAGGACTGGAAAATGTATAATACAATGCAAAAGGTCTTCTTAGGCAAATGAGGGAAATAAAATTGGTCTGAAATCTGCACAGAGCTGCCCTGAGGAACAGAGCAGACAGATGCCTGGGATGACTGCCTGCGTCTCAGAACTACTTGAGGTTTTTTGAAGGAGTCTGCAAGCATGTAGACAGAAAGTTTGAGCAGGATTCATAGGAGGAAAGCAGTTACAAGGGCTTCTTGTTGGCAATGACAAGTGAGAGGGTTCTCAAGTGGAAATATGGTTAAAATTGGGAGCAGAGGTTAAAAGTAAGTGGTCAGCTCTTAGCGTAGGGGACAGTCAGCAGTGGAGTCCTGCAATGGAGATGCGCTGGCATTGTTATCTTCAATGCTTACTCTTTTTTTCCACCTCTTTAGTGGATATGTTGAAGTGAAGCCGACTGACTGCTGGCCTTTGCTGGCAACCTTCTTGTAGGAGCCAGCTGAAGGAGCTTTGTGGCTGGACAATAAAATGTAGCAGGCAGATAAATGTGGAGTGATGTATGGGAGAGGCAAGGGGGTAATCCTAGCTCTGCTTGTACAGCGAGAGTCTCCTTGTTCCTTTCTGCTACTAAATGAAGTCTTGGGTTATGTTTGACTTAAGCAAGCATGTCTCTACAAGGCAATCTGTTTCCAACAGCAGAAAAGCAGAGAACTGCACAAATATTACTGTGCTGCTGCGTACATCTGTAGTGTGTTTGTCCTGAACACTATCTCTTTCCTCTCCTCTTTCCTCTCGGAATATGAGCAGGAAAAACTGCTAAGGAGGAGACGTTTAAAGGCTTGGGTACAATGACTTCTGTATGGGAAATGACAAAAACGGTTGGGACTCCTCACCTGGAAGAGGAGTGAATCCGAGCTGTGGCAGTAACCACAGATAGTGTTGAAGAAGTCAACATGGATGAACAGGCCACAGGTCTCCCTTTAGGCTGGATGTGACAGACAAATGAGACTACCAGGAGGCAGAGGGTAAATGTGTGGGTTTGTGGAAGTAAAAGTCCATTAAGGATTATTAAATGCAATGGGATTACTATTTCTGGAGTAAGCATTTTGGGATGCTGGAGAGTTTCTGTAAATTGCTGTCATTTGCAGAGGGATCCGTAGGGTACAGTACCCAGTGCAGGTGCTTTACAGTTTGTTTCCATGATGTCTGTGATACTGGATCCTCATTCCATGCAGGATATTTGAGTTTGCCTATTTTTACTTCTAAAGCTTTCAATTTGTGTGTGTTATCTGCGTCCTTGTTCCTGTGGTGACTCTGCAGACAGATGTTCTGTGCTCTCCTGCACTTGAGCAGTGGCGAATGCTGGAGATGATGTTTCTTTGAAATGTGATGCTCACCCAGCAGTGTCCTCTTGAGCTGTGCGGTAATGAATATTTACAGAACACAGTAATCCAGGTGCTTCCCTAGTGCAGAGGCTGAGGATGTCCAACACCTGCATTCTTGGTCCATCTTCAGTCCTGGAGTAGTTGTGACGAAGCAGAGATTTGTGGTGTCTCGGCATCATTTTATTCCATCCCTTTTCAGTGGTCCTGGTTGCAGCTCTCTGTCCAGGGAGGTATTTTGTCACATGATGGCTTCTGCTGAGAAAGTTTTTGCTGAACAGCACTTTTAGCCATGTGCTGCCTTCATGGGCTTCCCCTGGGAGATACAGTCATCTTCCAGCTGGATTACGGTACATCTCCACAAAGGATTACGTTTCCTGGAGGCAGCATAGCTGTGCCTAGCTTTATGTGTTTTCTACAGTACTCGAGTTGGGATGGAGACCAAGCGTCTGCAGTGTGAAAAAGAGAATTACAGAGAACAGATAGTTTCCTTCACAGATGTCCTGTCTCATCTCTTGACTCTGCTTACACAGCGGTACTTTATGAGCGTAGGTCTTGCAGCTACAGTTGTGTGGCTTGGCGTGTTTGTGGAGGCCAGAGCGAGGTCAGGAAGCCATGTGAGACTTCAGTAAATGCTTTGGAGTTAGACGACTCAAAGGAGCAAAATAGGCTTTAACCTTGCTGCCTGGGGATCTTGCCTGCAGTAAGCTCATGCAGTCACTTCCACAAACTCAACCACAACCCTTTGTGTCTCCAGCTCCTGGGGGAAGCCCTGACCCTCGTCTGGGCTTGGCATCCAAGTTCACGTGGGGTGAGAGTGCCCGTGCTGTGTTATAAAGCATGAGGTAGCATCCCTGTGTGCTGTTTGTCCCTTGCTGAATGGCATTATGGGGCAGTAGGTGAAGCTGTGTGGAAGAGTGCTCATCTACCCTCTCTCTTCCAGGCTTACCTGGAGTCCTTCTACAAGTTCTGCAAGGTGTTGGGAGGTACCACAGCAGATGCCATGTGCCCGATCCTGGAGGTAGGTCTGGAAACCCCTGTGGCTGGACGGTGTTGCCATTTGTTGCGCTGTGCTCAGACCCAGCTTGCCTGCCAGCATTAAGGATGCTAAAGATGTTCTTCAGCATCCCCATGCACGCTCTGCCGGTACGCTGGGAGACCTAGGAAAACACTGCCTGCACATGACTCTGGAGAGGTTTGGTTCCCCAGTCCTCATCTTGACTTCTCCCATGGCCAACAAGCAGGAGAACAACCAGAGCTGTTCAGTGCATGGCCTGTCTCCGTGCCAAGGCTAGCTGTGGGATGTGCAGGGCTCAGGGGCAGTAGGTGAGAGAAACTCCTTGACCTGGGCAGGGTTCTGCTCAGTGGTTTGACTTGTGCCTGGAGTGGGGATTTCTTCACCTAACTACTCCCCAGGCATCATCTACTGGGCATACTGGGAGCCTGGACGTGTAGCCTGCCCTGGCTGGACACCAGATAGCTCTGTGTGTCCCAGGCAACTTGCTTACGCTGCCCGCTGATGTGGCTCTGTTCAGAGCAGCGTCGGTATCTGCTGGCCTCTGACAAAGGTGCTGCATCCCAAAGTTAATCACTCTTCTCCCACAGTTTGAAGCTGACCGGAGGGCCTTCATTATCACCATTAACTCATTTGGTACTGAGCTGTCCAAGGAGGACCGAGCAAAGCTGTTCCCGCACTGCGGCAAGCTCTACCCTGAGGGCCTGGCTCAGCTGGCCAGAGCAGATGACTACGAACAAGTCAAAAATGTTGCTGACTACTACCCTGTGAGTGCTGTAGGGTGAGGGCTGTGGGGACTGGTGTAAGGACTTGCTCTGGAGCAGAGCTTCTTGGGGATGGGAGAAACTTGTGGATTGACAGGCTGGGGTGGGGGGCCCTATCTTCTGCTGCTATAGTTGGCCCTGTGTTCTTCTTGGCCAAGGTGGAGTTGGCTTGTGGGAGCTCTTGCGCCAAGGATGCTGTTGGCTTGTTAGTGTGGCTGTCGCTGCAGTGGTGATAGGGAAACCAGGCGTGCTGCGGGCGCCCCATCCCAGGCCGTGGGGACTGCCCTCACCACGAAACCCTCGAGGTATTGGTGTGGCAGCAATGATGGTCTCTTTGACTGGTTGCGGGGGGAAACCTGTCTTCAGCAAGAAGTGGTGTGCCACATCTCGAGCTCTGGTTCAGCCGTAGAGGAGATGCTGACATGGGAGGACAAACTGGGATCCTTAAGCTGCTCTTGTGCATGGCTGGGGACCTCTTTAGAGTCGGAGAGCTCGGTGTCCCCTTGCAGAAGCAGCTGGGGCATGAGCCAGTGTTTGTGGGCGCAGGGGCCTTACCCAGACACTCTGGTCTGTATGTGGAGGGGTCTGTACTTGGTGCGTCTTCCGTGCACGCTCAAAGTGATGATACGGCTTTGAGAACTGCACATTTTGGAGAGTGGGTAGGGTATCTGGCCGGGCAAGCTCACAGATAAAGTAAAAGCTTTCTTTGCCTTTCTGGGGATTGCTTTCAGCCAGGGTGTGTGCAGTGCAGCCTCGGCAGCATCCCCTTGCCAACGCTCATGTGTGCACAGGGCAGACTGTTGGCCTGTGTCCTCTGCTGACCTGGCATGGCGGCTACGGTGTCTGTGTGTTGTATGGGGCCCAGGAACGCTGCTGGGCTTGGAGGGCTCTGGGGTTTGGGTATATCCTCTCGTGACGTCTTCCCGCAGGAGTACAAGCTGCTGTTCGAAGGGGCTGGCAGCAACCCTGGCGACAAGACCCTTGAAGACAGGTTCTTTGAGCATGAGGTGAGTCAGCCCTGAGACACTTGCCTCCCTGTGCCATTGGCAAAGCTTAAGGTAGCCACAAGCTTGTCTGCTGCCATGTCACCAGTGGTGTGGATGAACAGATTTTGGGGAGGATTTTCACAGTACATGAGGGTATAAATATTTCCCCGTTCGACTATCAGAGCCTGTCCTGAGCCATGTGCTGTAGGTTAGAGACACCCTGAGGATTTAGAGAGGTTCAGAGCAGGACACCTGTGCTGAGACCCCAGCGTGCTGGGGAAGTCGTGGGACCTCTCAAGCTGCTGCACACTTGCCTTGACCAGCCTCTCCCATCTAAGGTGGGCAAGTGACATGTCCTCCTCTGGGCTTTCCCCAGGTGAAGCTGAACAAGCTGGCCTTCCTCAACCAGTTCCACTTTGGAGTCTTCTACGCCTTCGTGAAGCTGAAGGAGCAGGAGTGCCGCAACATTGTGTGGATCGCAGAGTGCATCGCCCAGCGGCACAGGACCAAGATCGACAACTACATTCCCATCTTCTAACCCTGCTCTGCTCCCATCCAACCCTCCCGCCCCTGGAGTCCGGAGGGATCCCTGTCTAACTCCCTGGGTTATCCCTTGCCCAGACTCCAGGGATGTCCCATCTGCGGAACTGGCTCAGATGAGGAAACTGTATAGTCGCTAGTTAAATTATTCACAAGCTGAAGTTTAAGTTGTGTGTGCCGTGAGGGGTCCGGAGGGACCAGTGGCATAGGCTTGGCCCTGTGTAGCAGGAGGGACGCCTCCTGCTCCTGTTGTGTATCTCGGTCCCCGTGTTGCTGTACTAATCTGCTGTATGTGCTTGTGCTCGTGGAGCAAGCACCAGCTGGGGGTTGCTGCCTCCAAGGGGTTCCTGCTGCTGCAGAGGAGCACGTCAGGTCTGCGATGGCTGGAGGTGCTCTCTGTCAGCGCTCTGCACGCCTCCTAGTCAGTGTTGTTCCTGTGAGATTTAGTGTCATGTGTAGCGTAGCTGATGCTGCTGTGCAATCCCTGCATCCCCCTGTAGCTAACCCTGACCTAGGAGAGACTGGGCAGCCCTGGCCAGGACTGGGATGGAGCCTGTGGGAATGTGAGGGCAGAGCCAGAGCGCTTGCAGAGCACGTTCCAGCAGCATTTGCACTACTGCAGCCTCACTGTGTCCTTGGCCTGCAGCTCCCTCCATGGCTGAGCTCCTTCCTCCTGTGGAGCCCCTCAGCTTGGCGCTGACTCTCACCACCATGTGAGAGTCGAGGCTCCTTTGGCTCTGCAACTGGTGCTGACCCCTGCCCTGCCTCAGGGTGTGAATCCAGGCAGGCACAGCTTCCTCCCTGGTGCAGGGCATCCAGGCTGGCACTGCTGTGGAGCCGTGTGGGCACAGCTGGCTGTTGGGCAGAGCAGCCCTTGGTTACTGGCTCTACTGGGTGTCCCCCAACTGCAGAGGGCAGCTGTTGGCAGAGATGTCCTACGCCCTGCCCGGTTATGGCCAGGGAGTGGGAGCCCAGCACTCCTTGCTGCTCTGTGTCCCAGCTAGCTCCTGCCTGGGCTCATGGTCTGGGAGAGGCCCTGCGGTGGTGTGACAGCGGAGAAGCCTTGCTGGTGGGAAACAGTGCTCGGTGCTGCTGCTGGGAGGAATCGATGGAGAGCGGCTCTACCCCAGCTTGTGCTGTGGTCACCTCTGAGGTGTTTTTGTTATCCTGTGACCCCCTCCTGTCTACACCAATAAATATCTGCCTACTGCACTGCACTTTTCCTGATTACTTGGGTGCCTGCTCCCACATCCCCAAGAGGAGCCTGTGTCAGCCATGGGGCCTCTTACCTGGGGAATTTGATGTTGCACCACGGAAGAAGACTGCCAGAGCCCAGTGGCATATCAAGAACAGATTTATTTAAAAAGTGACAATCACGTAGTTCATCTTGTGAAGAGCTCTGCAGCCCAGCCTTAGCCCCTGCGCTTGCCAGGAGCGTGTGGAGTGTGTAAGGAATGGCGGAGAGGAAGGGGCCGGCACGGCAGTGGCCACAGGATCCCAGGCCTGACCCTGCCAGATGACGGAGGCAAATGCTTGCAGTTCCAAGAGCAGTGAGGAAGATGTCAGGTAGCTGAGAAACGCCCAAGGTACATCCCAGCCCGTGATGCAGAGCCGCAGAGGCAGGCAGGGGCGGCCCCTTTGGAGGATGCATGGTTAGAAAAAATACAAAACCAAGGTCTCTAGAAAATGTTGATTCGCGCACAATAGAAAATAGATCTGCGTTTGCCTGATTTTGGAAAGCAATTTGGTTTTTAACGTCTAGTGCTGATTGTTCCCCCGCACTGCAGGAGGGCGATGCCGGTGGCTGCGCGCACGCTCGGGGGCTGGTGTGCTTGGAAATCCTGGGAGAAGGCTCGCTCCTGCCCCGTGACCGCATGCAGGCTGAGGTCAGGCCTTCTTCGCGTCTTTGTGGTGCTCTTGCCGCAGCGCTCGGGGCAGCTTGGGGTTGATGAAGAATCCTTTCAAGAACAAATCTCGGACGAAATAGGGCAGGTAGCGGTGTATGAAGTACATCAGCCCAAGGCCCTGCCCTGGGTAGTAGCGCACGGCTGGGTTGGGAGCCAGGAGCCCGTCCGTGATGCTGTTCACCACCGTGCTGAGGTCCTCCACTGCCACCTTCATGAACTGGATGAACTGGCGGTTGATCTCCTCCACGTAGTCCTCTCCGTAGGCCTGCAGCAGCTCCTGGGGCAGGCTGGCCACCAGCCGCTGCTTCTGCAGGTTCCAGAAGGCAGGGTTGCACGTCCCTGCAAGGACGCGGCCCCCCTGTAAGCTGCGTGGCCGCCCCCTCCTCCAGCCCCCCCGGCATGGGTGCCCGCAGCTCCCAGTCCCCTCCCAGCTTCCCCATAAGGAGGATCCTGAGCCTGCCTCTCACCAGCTGAAACCCAAAGGCCACAGGATGGCCACTGTGGGGATGCTCAGAAGCTGCATCCTGACTGCTGGCTGCTCCTGCCATTGCTCCGTCCCCACCTCTCCTGCCTCCCCGGGGTTACCTGCCCCTTGCCCGTGGGTGCAGGCAGCAAGCAGGTGCCGACTCTTGTACCTGTTTTGTAGTAGCCGGGCAGGATGAGGCTGACTTTGACGCCCCAGGGCTGCAGCTCGCTGCGGAAGGTGTCCATGAGCAGGCTGAGGGCTGCCTTCGAGGCCCCGTAGGCTGCCAGGCAGGGGAAGGGCAGGTCACCTTACGGGAGGGAAAGGATGGGTGAGCGGGGTCTTAGGCAGCCGCCTGTGTGGCTGGGGGCAGGCAGGGACCAGGAGGGCTTGTGCAGGGCTGCGCTCCTGGCCCTTGCACGAGGAAGGGGTTTAGGGTGGCAGCTTGACGTGGCTGGCTCGGGAAGCAGAGGAGCGCAGGGGAAACAGGCGCCGCATCGCACCGTGGGGACACTCGCTCCCCCACCCAAGCTCAGGATGCCAGGGGTCCGACGGGCCGTGCTGAAGGCAGGCTGCTCACCCGCGGGGCTGCTCACAGTGACGATGCGGCCGCTGGTGGAGCGGAGCAGGGGCAGGAGCCCCTTGGTGAGTTCCAGCGAGCCGAAGAAGTTCACTTCCATGCAGGTGCGGAACTTGCCCAGCGGCGAGAGCTCGGCGTCGGCGATGGTGTCGTTGAAGCCAGCGTTGTTCACCAGGCCCCAGAGCCCTGCGGGGATGGGATGCTTGAAGAGGTGACCTGAATGGGGAACCCCCACCTGGGGGATCCCTCCTGCTTCCCAGCTCATGCATGGGAATTGCGAGATGCCCTGGAACAAAACCTGTTAGCAGAGGCTGTTGGCACAGGTGCCCACAGGGATTCAGCTCACGGTGAGGGGCACGTGGAGGCTTGGCACTGCCACGCTGGCCGCAAGCTGGGCTCCTGGGGAGCTGCGTGGGGTCCCGGGAGGTGCCAAGGGCTCCTACCTGTGCTGTTGGTGTGAGCCTGGATGTGCTCCAGGACGTGCTGGATGTCCTCCGGCTTGGTCAGGTCCATCTGCAGCAGCGTCAGCCTCGACGAGCAGCTCTTGCGCAGCTCCTGGGCTCCGGGACTCTGCAGGTCCAGCACGCTGGCGAACACCCGAAAGCCCATGGCGTCCAAGTGCTGCGCTGTCGCCTGCCCGAAGCCCGAATCGCAGCCTGCAAGAGATGAGAGGAGCCTTGCAGTGGTCAATGACAGCTGCCAGCCGTCTGTTCCCAGCTCCCAGAGACCCCCCCCCAGCTCTGCCTCTCCATCCCCAGGGACCAAACCCCCCGGCACTGATCCCCTGCTCTGAATGCACCGCCCCACTCCAGCTCCCCGTCACACCAGCGATGTGACCATGCCCTGGGGCACTCGCAGGTCAAGGAGCTGCTGTTTTCTCTCTATCACACGCACATAGGAGGAAGAAAACACTCCCTTATCTGCAACCCCATCGTCCCGAGTGCCTCTGATGCAAGGTGCAGGTAAAACCGCAGGCACAGCGAGGCACCGGGCCAGCTCATCCAGCCCAGAGCCCAGCAGTGATGAGGGCCAGCAGGCATCACCCCCACAAATATTCTCCAAAAGCTCCATCAGGCACCATCTGGAGCTGGCACAAGGCTCTGTGGGAGATGCTGCCTTTTCCCAAATACTTCTCACTTCCCCAAAATGGTGACCAAGAGGCACAGCACCCCCTCCCCTTGCTGGGGTGCCAAGGGGATTAAAAAAGGGGAGGACAAAAGAGGGATCTTGGGCTGCTCCTACCACCCTGCATCCTTCAGGGGAGCATCCAACAGGGATGTCCCATGCTGGGGAGCTGCCATGCCCGTTCCAGCCTCATCTCCACCTCAGGTTGAGCAGGGCCACTGCAGGTGGCACTGTCACCCACAAAGCCACCGTTGGGGTGGCTGGGGGACAGCCCAGGCGGGAGCAGGGTGTCACGGGGCACAGCAGCGGGGCTGGTGGCTGGGGTGGAGCGGCCAGGATGCAAACAAACAGCGGCAGCAAGGTACAGCCTGTTCCCGGGGCCGATGGCAGCGCTGATAGCTCGGGGAGCTCGAGCCACCGCCGCTGCCCGGCCACATTAACCATTAACAGGGGAGTGCGGCAGGGGCAGCGCCAGGGCTCCTGCGCCCTCCTGCCTGGCACCCTTGGGTGCTCCTTAGGACACCCCTGAGACACAACGGTGGCCCTGGACACTGCCGCCTGCTCTACAGGCCCCCACAAGACCCCAGACCCCTCCCAGCGGGGTCTGGCCAGCCCTGGGGTGGGCACGGGGACCAGCTGCCCTGCTCGGCTCCCTGCTCCCGCACCCCCAGGCTGGAATCGGGGTGCTGCTGGCTCCAGCTCTCAGGGCGCCAGCTAAGCCACCCTCGGCTCAGCGTCCACGGGCCAGTTCCCAGCTGGGCTTTGCTTTATTGCTGCATCAGAAACCCGCAATAAAGCCCGTGGCCAGCAGCCAGAGCGGTAACACACCCCGGAGGTGCTCAGCTGGCAGGAAGGGGCTGCAGGAACCCCCCCTTTCTCATGCAACACCCAGCACCCATCATGGGTGGCTCAGCATCGCCCCCGGTGCCGCAGGGGATGCCGAAGGTGCCGTGGGCTGCCGACGCGGCACACCCGCCTCTCCCCTCTCCTGGAACAGGCCATGCTGTCAAGCAGCCGGCCAGATAAGGAGCATTTCGCCTTCCCCAGCAGGGCAGGAGAAAACTGCAATAAAGATAAGGCGTAAAAAGAAAAGTGCTCGCGGCCACGGACTCAGCCAGCACGCTGCCCGCCGCCAGGACACGGTTACCTGCGCTGCTCCCGCCCCAGCCGGCAAGAAAAGCTTCCAGTCCAAACACGAAGCTCCCCATCACCTCCCAAGCCTCAAAACACCGGGAACCATCCCAAAAACCCAAGCGAGCCAGGCTCGCCGGCTTGTTTCGGGCAAGCCTGGCAAAAGGAGAGCAAACACAGCCGCGTGCCGTCCGAGGCAGGCAGGGTTTGTTTTGCCTTAGAGGAGCAGGGCAGTGGGAGGGTCTGTTTCGGAAGTTCGAATTTATTCACACACACACATACACCAGAAAAAAAAAAAAAAAAAAAAAAAAAGCCTGGGATGCTGGCGGGAGGCCCAGGGCCAGGAGGGTGAGGATGCTCTGGTGTTATTTAAGGTCTCCGTTGCTGCTCGGCTTCCCGGCTGCCACGCTCAAACACGGCCAAGAGCACAGGGAGGAACAATTAAACCCCCTGGGACTGTAACACATGGCCACAAAGCACGGCAGCTTGCCCAGGGCCATGCTCGCTCCCTGTGGCTACCAGCGCACAAACTGCTGGCCACACAGGGGCTGGTGTGGGAGCCACTGGGGCTGGCTCGGCTTGGGAAGCGCTGGAGCCGGCCAGTCTGCGTGGCCCCGACGAGGCTGGCGCTGGGTGTACTACATCACGAGGAGATGCCGGCGCCAGCTCCATCCCGCCCCGGCTCCCAGCTTGCCAACTGGTTTTGCATCCGTGCTGGCGGGAGGGATCATGGTTGGACCAAGCACAGGAGAAGCCCGGCACAGGGAGCACGGTGGAGGACGGCAGGCGGCTGGAAGCCCCCCATCGCATCCTTCCACGGGCCCCGGGCCAGCAGCCGGAGAGCAGAGCCTGAGCCTGGGTTGCAAAATCCAGCAGAGCTCCACAGGCAACTGGGGGCAAATGCCTGCTCCGGGGGCCGGCTGGCCTTCTGCCGGAGCAGCATGTCAGCAGCCATTCCCAGGAACTCCGCAGAAGCTCCAGCCACCGCAGCAGCTCCCCCAGGAGCAGAGTTTGCCGGCCTCCGCTGGGATTTGGCACGAGCCCTGGCTTTACCCATCCTGAACAAGCGAAAAAAAAAACCAACCTCAGCCTCCAGCATCTCCGTTGTGGTGCCCCCCACTCAGAGATTCCTATCACCAGCGAAAGCAGAGACACCGGAGGAGCTGAGCTGAGCCATCCCGGCAATTCCCGGCCAGCCGGTCCGCAGCTTCCGCAGCCATGTGCCGGGAGCTTGGCCAGGTTCCCGTGCCATCAGCTGAGGTTGCAGCCCAGGTTTGGTGCAGGCACATTTATTTTGGGTGAGTCAGGCACAGCACGGCGCTGGCTTTTTGCTGTCTCAGGTATTCGCCCCGCTCCTGCAGCTGGCACCAAGGCCACCGTGCACGGATGTGTGCTCAAAATCAGCGTCGCTGTTTGCTGAGCAGAGCTGAGATAGGCAATACCACAGCTACCGCTCAGGAGCTGCCAAACCAAAACCACCTCCCCCTGCTCCCCTGCCCACCGCCGGCGGAGGGTTGCTGCAACAGGTCACGACGATGCACAGAAGCAGCTTCTCCACTGGAGCTGTGAATCCTCATCCCTGAGTCACAAGCCTTGTATCCTCACCCTGAACCACGAGCATCCTCATGCCCAAACCACACGCCGTGCATCTTCATCCTCAAGCTGCAAGCCATGCATCCTCATCCCTGAGCCAAGCACAATGGGAGAGGACCAGCACAGACCAGCACAAACCTCAGCAGGCAGAAGCACAGCTTGGCTCAAGAAGCCCCGTGCAGCTGCAAAGTCGCCCAGAGCCCAGTGGGTGCCTGGGTGCAGCGGCACCTCCCCAAGAGCCAGGTCAACGCCTGGGACCCTGGCGTGGAACCTGGAGAGAGGTTGCCCCTGGAGCAGCTCCCCTGGGCCACCCAGGTAGCCGGCGAGGATGGGCAGTGGCCGTGGGGCATCCTTTGGGGACACCCCATCTCTTGCCAAGCCCAGAGGCAGGCAGGTGCCTGTCAGCTGGGTTGGACACCCAGAACAGCATCGTCGTATCCCCAGCTCTGCAGATCATCGCCTGGATGCAGCCCCTACCAGTGCTGCTACCACTCCCCAAATCCCAGGACATCAATCCCACCTCCTGCACAGAGCTTTTGGGCTGCACATCCCACCACCCTGTCCAAGCCGCCTCACCAAGACGGGGCTGTCACCGCCATCACCAGCCTCCCAGCCCCGGGACGGCGCGGGGCTCAAGGACGCCGTCAGCCAGAGGAGAGCCGGGGCGCCGAGGCCGAGCGGATTAACACGCTGAGCTGCTTGTTTCCATAGGCTCAAGCTCAAATCCTGCCCAGGATGCCAAGCTAAACACGACTGACATTTTGCTCAGAGGTGTTGCCTTCTGGCCCCGGCAGGATTCACCGCCGCCGCCTCAGATCTAGCTCCTCCGGACGCGGGATGGGGTTGAGCCCGGCCGCACCGTGGGGAGGCTCAGCCAGGCACCCGAGCAGGGACTGATCCTGGCTCAGCTCCTTGGGGACAGTCACCCCATCTCCATCCTGGGAACATCACGGGAACCTGGTGGAGGAGAATTCCCAAGGCAAGGTGGCATCAGAGGGGATGGAGCACCCCAAAAGCTACTTGGGGAGAGCATCCCCTGCATGGGGCAGGTCTGGATGGGAGGAATCGCCAGCAAAGAGCCATGGGGGCAGGGCAGGGCCCTGCGGCCAGCACCTCCCGGATGCCGCGCACATTTGGAGCGAGGAGCGATAAAGGGGTGATGTCAGTCCCGGGCAAGAGGGAACAAATTCTTGGCAGGGTGCTGGGGAGGGAGGGGATGGCAGGAGCACCTGTGCCTGTGGCAGCTGAGCCACCCCGGCTGCTCGCCAGCTCTGGCCTCCCTGGCCAACCATCACCCACCGCCTGCTCGCACCCGAGGCCTGGCCGGGGCAGCGGGGCCGGACAGGGATGCCGATAGCCCCCACCCCACCTCACTGCAGCCAGCGGCATCGCCATCAACATCACCATCAACGGGAAACTGCACCCCAACCAGTGGCTCCTGCGGCCGCGTGCTGTGCTGGCAGTGGGGTGTCCCCACTCCCCACGGAGCCCCCCTGGAGCAGGTGGATGGGCCCAGGGTGGCAGGAGGTGGCAGAAGCCCCAGTGCTGCTGCTGGTCCTCAGCGCCCGGTTTTGGGAAGCCATGAGCCTAATTAAATCACATTAAACCCAGGGAGATGCCTTCAGGGGTGACCCAAATCCTACCCCCAAATCCCTGGCAAGGGGACAATGCAGGAGTCCCCCAGCACAGCAGTCTGGGTGGGCATTCCTGCAAAGTCTCAGCCCCCTTCCCCAGCAGGACCTGAACCAAGGGGGGCACATGCAGCCCCCTGTTCCCCGGGGACCCCCACACAGCACAGGAGGGAGGTGACCGACTGGGGTGCTGACATCTCCCACAGCCCAGGGTGAAGTGCCACATCCAGTGGGTCCTACGGGGTGGGGCAGGGGCCAGGCAGCCCCTCAGCCCCCCGTGGGACCCATGGACCACGGCAGAAGGCAGAATCAGGGATGTCCATCACTGCCGGGGGGTACACGGGTGACCCGGCCCCCTCCCTGTGCCGGGGACAAGGGCCAGATGGTGTGAATTACAGGGGATTAGCCGGGTGTTTCTGAAGCCTCACACGCCATCACCTCCATACGTTTCACTTAACAAACCAAAGAGAAGGGGAAAATCTGATTTTCTGCCTAGACAACTGGGAGCAGCCGGGCAGAGATGACAAGGAGCCCTGAGGCCGGCGTGGAAGCGCTCACGGCTCCTGAATTAAAGCCCATTTCTCAGGAGCAGGCACCAGCTCTGGTGCATCCGTACTGGGGACCCAAAGGTGCAAGAGCAGCTGCAAGATAAATCGGTGTCGGGAGCCACAGCCCTCCCCGCCACTGTCACTGAAAGCACCCAGATGCCTTCGCCCACCCCCACCAAAGCTGGGCAGCAGATGCTAACGAAGCAGGGAGCTCATTAGGCTGCATGTGGCCCTGGTGCAGCCAGGACAGAAATGAGCCCAGCCACCTTCCCCCGCACAAGGCCAGTGCCTGGTGAGATGCTGGAGGAAGTCAGGATCCCCTCACAAGCCTGCAGTCACCCTCAGCACAGGCTTTCAGCTCTTGGGAAGGCAGCTTGGCACACAGACTCGTTAAACTCAGCCTAAGGCTTGCACCAGTAAGCTCAGCAGATGCAAAAGCACCGGACTCTTCCTCCGTCACAGGAGGAACAGGCCCAGGACAGCAGTGATGCCGCTGCCAGCAAGGACCGGCCAAGGACTCACCAACAAGCGGGGCAGAGGAAGCGCCTCTCCTCCCAGCAGCATTGCGACACATCAGGATTTTGCAGAAAAAGGGCGCAGGGAATTTCCTAGAAGTGGCCACTTGCTGTATCCTGGGGCCAGGCAGGATTTTCCAGCAACTGCCATCTCCACCAAGGGGAGACTGAGCCCCCGAAAGGAGCAGCCAGACTCCAGCAGTCAAGGATTTGAGCTTCCCACAGCAGGGATGAGCAGGAAAAGACAGCAGCACGGACACTGCCTGGGAAAGGGCACAGCCTGTACATCAGAGCTAATCTGGGATGAATGGATGGATGCTCCCCTGTGAAGAGGAAGCTGTGAAGAGCTGCGGCAATAACTGGGTTAATGATCACCTTCAGAGAGAACACGGCGAACCGGGAACACGGCGCCGGCGAGACGCGAAACCAATCCATCAGTAAGAGTTGTCGCTGGGAAGGACACCTCCGACCCAGGGACAGCTTGATGGGATCGGTGCTGATGCCAAGCCGGAGCTGGTAACACATCCGCCTGGGATCTTGGAGAGGGAGAAGCTGGGTGGGAGCCAGGCTGGGAAGCTGGAAAGCTCCATCAGCCACCACTGGCATGTGGCACTGAAGATGCTCCTGGGGAATGAGGTGGTGGCAGCAAAGCCATGGCCAGGGCAGCTGCTGGGAGCGGTCCTGGGCTGCAGAAGGGCTCCCCAGGGACTCCAGAAAGCCAGAGAAACACCAAGCTGCATATCCATCCCACACGATGACACATCAGGCCCCAGCAGCCAGTAAGGAGAGGCAGAAGGTCACACCTAAGGTCTGCTATGAGCAGGGCTAAGCCATCCACAAGCAGCGGAAGGGAAGACTAGCTCTTCTACATGGACCACTGTGAGCCATGACCACCCCATGACATCTCAGAGAAGGTATTTCTAGCCAGGACAGCAAAGCACCACAGCCACCGCAGGACTAGGAGAACCTCTGGCCACGTGGTGGGTCAAGTCAGCTGTGTAAGAGCCCTGAACTGCCACCCAGGAGGGGGTGCCAGCCCAACCTCCACACCGCAGAGGTGGACAAGGCACAGGGGAGTGGGACAGGCAGTGCCAGCAGGGACAAAGCCAGGCTGAGGCAGTGCCAACCAAAGCTCCGGAGCAAGCCCAGGGGATCACCATGTCAAGCAGCTCAGAGCTTACAGCACCGCAATAAAGCTACAGCAGTTTTAATGGAGTTGTAGAAGTCCAGGGGTACTGTGGTGATCAAATTCTACTTTGCTCATCGCTCCCCTTGTCACAAGAGCAGCCTCCCACCACATGCCACAAGCCCAGGCAGGCAGGAAAATGGGTGCAAGCCTTGCCCATCCCCACATCACGATGGGCTCTGCAGTTGTACCAACTGTATTTTCTCTTACAGCTTCCAGATCGATGTGGACCTCAGGTTTGCTTTTTTTTTTTTCTTTAGAAACCAAGCAAAACACTTGAATGAGCACCAACTGAGCCCCAGCCAAGAGAGTTTCTGGAATACATTGAGCTGTTTAGGCTCCCGTGGCCACATCAGCCCCCTCTGCACCAGATTTAAGTTGTCCCCTCCTCACTCTCCACCTGCAGCTCAGTTTGAGTATCACAAGACTATTTTGGTGCATTTTCCCAAATCACATGAAGGTGGCCCTCCAGGCTGATGTGCTTGGACATAGCCCGAACAGAACACACAGGGCTCTTTGGCGTGGGACAGCGCAGGCAGAGCCCAGCGCAGCTGCTGAAGGAGGGACAGAAGTCACCACAGGATGGCTGTGCACTCCAGGTTATAGACCTCGTCCCCATCTGGTGACTGAGACCCTGGAGAGGGGCAAGCATTGGTCACAGTGTCACTGGAGAGGGTCATGAGAAGCAGATGTGCATGGCATGGTGTTTATGCCAAACTAGAGTATGGTCATGAGAGTGGAGAAACAGAGCAGGGAGGGATCACAAATCCACTGAAGAGCAGGTCTGGTGGAAGCTGAGAGACCCAGCACAAGACGACCACCACCATCAGAAGAAACAGAGGCTTGAAAGAAGAGGCCAGACATTTAAAGTACCAGCAGAAGAGATCAGGGCAGGTATCTCCTGCAGGACCTCAGCTGACCAGCCCACCCCTCCTCTCCATCCCCAGCCTGCCTGGGGAGCACCCACCACCTGGCTCCCCAGGGCCAACCACCCAGCAAGAGTCCGTGCTGCCGCAAAGCTGAAGACTGCTTTTTGAGATCACAGCCTTAGAGGCAGCAAATCCCAGGACAGCACCACGTGCGACAGGGAAGCCAGCTCCCAACAGAGAAGGCGATAAAGCTCAGGGGCTGGCAGCTCTCCAGGCCAGAAGGAAGCAGAAATGATATGCTGCATGTGGAAGCACGCACAGGCTGTGACAGGAGAACTGGGATGGAGACAGCGGATGTACCGGAGCAGCCAGGCAGGACCGGAGAAGGAGGCAACAGGTATATCCTGGGCAAGGTTAAAAAAAGTCCCAAACTATACTTATAGCAACACACAGTGTGACGGAGACTGCCCTGTGGGCATTTTCCACCTTGCAGGCTGCACAGCAACATCTCAGATCCGAGATTGCATTGGGGACATTGGGAGGTCAAGAGGCACGAAAGCCCTGCAGCCTTTCCTCCTGCACGGGTCAGCTGAGGTTTTGGACCAGCACCCAGAGAAGGCAGCCCCACCCCTGGTCGAGCAAAACCCTGGCTGGGCACATCCACCACCCCTGTGCCACCAGCAGCAAAAGGAGCAGGGCTCCTCTGGAAGCAGATCCTGGCTCCAGGGCAGCGAGTCTGGGCGAGTAACACAATCCCAGACCTCATTAAAGATGTGCTGCTCATTGGACTAGAGGGCAGCAACTGCCTACACTTCTCTCCTTCCGAAGCATCCGTTCCCATCTGACAATCTCATTTCGGCAGGGAAGTCTCTGCTTTGTTGCTCTCATGTCCCCGCGTAACCCCGAGCACTAATCAAGCCAGCTTGGGTTTCTCTACCAACTCTCTGCTCCCACAGCGTGCAACTTCTAGGCGCTTGCCCTCCTAATTAGCTGTGCTCATCATTTTTGGGTAACTGTGCTAAGAAAACCACCCCAGCAGGTCTGTGTCATTAGCAGGCTTCCAAAGCACTTATTTAACAGCTAAGGGAGGAAAAGCTGAGTGTATGTATCCAAACATCTGCGGTGAGCAGGGGTAGGTACCTGCTTCTGAAGGAACCTAGCAGGAGAAGGCGAATCCTAAAAACATGGAGGGCTGCTGAGAGAGTGGGGGGAAGAGCTTCAGCCCTACAAAGAGGCAGAAAAAGCAGGTTTTCTGCTCTGCTCCCAGAAACCAGCAGCAAAACCTGTAACTCCAGAGTTAATGTTGCACTTTTTTCTTTAAATATGCTAGGGATTGCTTGTACACCGGGGCTGGAGTTCAGGTGTTTGGTTTTGGTCCTGTCCCCCTCCACCTCAGCTTGGAGTAGTTATCTCTGCTGTTAATTTTTAATAGATCCTGGAAAAACCACAGCAGTTCCAGGGAATGAATTGATTTTCAGGCTGCACTTTGCCTGGGGAAGACCCCAGGTACCTCCCAGCTGGCTCACCGGCTCCGGAGGCAGAGCGCGAGCTGCCGGTGCCGAGCTGCAGCGTCACTGCGTGAAGCATCGCAAGGCTGCTGGCAAGCTCAGCGGCAAACACTGGCTGTGAGCACGCCGTGCTGCTGCTCCAGCTGTGCCCATCCTGGAGCCAGCATGCATTACTCAACAGCCTCAAAGTCTGGACCCCTGACATCTCCCAGTCACCCAGCTTAGCCGCAAAACAGGTCTAAGAGACAGCATCGAAGTCCAGACAGGAGCAATGCCACTCTTTCACCAAGGAAAGCGATTTACCTTCGCAGCAGAACGGCAAGAATCCCAACATCTGGATTGAATCACTCCATCCTGCTGCAGTCACCAGATGCTTCAACATCTGTTGAGTCCATGGGAAACGTTGAAGCGCCGTTTGACTACGATCAAGTTGCAAAACCTCTGTTAACCTTGAACATGATCTGAAGCCCTGACCCATTTCAGATTGTTAATGGGGCATGCAATTGTAACAAGAGAGCCTCACCAGGAAAACACAGTTTCCCCGCGGTGCGGAAGGAGAAGAGAGGGGAACAGGGCAGGTTTGGGGCTGGAGCAGCCTGACCTGCCAACAGGTTTTGTTTAAACGAAGATGATTTGTTGGAGGGCAGATCGGTCCAGCTGTACAGCTGAGCCCCATGATGCTCTGCCACCCTAAAAACCCCTCCAGATCCTAAAACCAGTTGTGTTGGGTGGTGTCCGTGGAATCGCCGAATCTCACAGGCATCCAATAAGACCACAGGCACCAAAGGATGATGTAGGCTCACGTCTAAATTGAGCCAAGTCAAAAACCTAACCTTGCATCAAGTGCTGTCAGCCTGGATCTGGAGAGGCCAGGCAACAGCAGCTCATCACCGAGGCTGCTCTCGCAGAGCCCCACCTTGCACAGCTACAGAGGCTGGAGCACTTTTATATCGATTCCCAATAGGAAGGAGATGGGGGAGACAAGCAACACATCGTGGGCTCGTTCTTGAGGCAGTTTTGGACTCGCAGGCTGGCTTGGGACAACACATCAAGGGCAGCACGGGGATGGCTGCTGTTTCCCTCCCAGCCCCAGCAGGAGCAGCCGATCTCCGCTCCTCTCCTCATCCCAGCCATCCTCCCAGGGCTGACCTCTCCCAGCCCACACCACACAGGAGGGCATCCTCCTCCTCACCAAAAACAGCTGTGACCTCCCCAGGAAGGCAGGATTAACACTTTCCTTGCCCCCTGCCCCCAGCCAGGCTGCATAAGCCAGAGCTGCCCTCCCAGAGAAGCCGGACAGTTGGGATGCAGAGCAAGAGCCCCAAAGTCACAGCCGTAGATAAACACAGCACCACAGGGACTAGTGGCCACCTACTTTGCTAGCCCAGGGGATGCACCATGGGAGACCACAGCATTTCTCACTCTCCTCTGGCAGCAGGCAGCTGCTCATCCCTGCTCCATGTGCAACACCGGAAACACAAACCCGCAACAGATGGGAAACACCACAACTTCCCAGTCCCTGCTGCTACAGCAGCTCCACATCTGCCCTGCTACCTTCCCACCGAGCTGCACAGTTAGTTTTCCTTCAGCCCCTTCCATAAACGAGGTTTTGATTAGCCAGTGATGTCCTGGCCAGCACATGGGGCTGGAGCATCATGCACAGAGCTTGACTGGGGGCTGGTCCCCGGGGGTCTGGGAGAGCGTGCAGCTGGAAGGGCTGGGACCTCTTGACAACAGCACCACAGCCACATTGCCTGGCTCCAGGTGAGCATCACTGAACTTGTGCCACTCCCTGATGCAGGACTAAACCAGTGGCTGAGAAGTATATACAAGAGGAAACGATGCCCAAAGTGTTTTGAGCTGGGACCTGTGCTGCTCTGTGCATCACAATGGGACTTTGTTGCATTTCTTGGTTGATTTGCAAGGTCCAGCACGACACTAGTGTGGCAGAAGCCCTGTCCCTGGCCTCGCAGACCTTCACCAATGCCCAGCATCCCCAGACACCCAACTCTGTTCTTCTCCCTCTGCTGTCTTGTGCTTCCCACGGGCAAGAGGAGGAAGGCCAGGCTGCCTTTCTCCACAAGAAGGCTGCTCTCAGAGGAGACACTCAACACCCAGTTGCCAGGAGGTGTCCAGAGTTAATCCACGGAGGAATCAGGCTAATTACCATGCAAATACTCAAGCGAGGGATGCCGTCCCAGGCAGAGCAGCCCTCACATCTGCCCCTCGGCAGGCACCAGCCAGAGCAGCCGCGAGGAAATGCCGATCCCGCACCATGGGCTGCGCCTCGAACCTGTAAAACCACAAGGTATTTACAGCCGAGAGCAAACACACCAGAGCTGCAGAGGTGTCACCTCAACGCACCGGGGCAAGAACACCTTGTTCCAGCCACTGACTCACTAATTATACAGGCAGTGCCACAGAGCCAGGGCTGGCCTGACCCAGTGTGCCACAGGGCACCTGCGAGTGCACGGCTCTCGGGCACGGCCTCCCCAGGCAGCCCTGCCCCGCTGCCACTTTGACCTTCACTCGGCTCAATCACTCATTCATCCGCTGTCTTGCTCCTCTGAGCCGCTTCCTCCTCCGTAGAGATCTCCCCCGGCTTCCCATCGGCACCACGGAGCCCCTCAAGCTGGGCAGGGGACACCTCTCCTCCTCAAAGACTTCTCCATCTCAAGACCAAATTTTCTAGGAAACACGCAAATCCCTGTTCTCTGACTTGGGGGTCTCCAAGCCCAGCCCAGACATTCCCACCAGGATGTGAGTTCCCATCCTGAGGAGCACCGCCAAGGTCCTGCCCACGGGTTTCCCTCCCCTCCGCATCCAGGCCGAGCCGGCAGCACCCTCCCAGCACACTTGCGGCAACAGCCACCCTGGCTCCAGCGCTTCCTCCTCACTCCGGGTCTCCCTCCATCGTCTCCCGGCAAAGCACCCGCTGACTCCAGCTACCTTCATCATCCTCCACTCCCACTGCCAGGAGGAAGGAAAAGAGGGAAAAAAAGCACTTGGATGCCGAGATATTCTAAAGAAATGCAGCCACCAAGCCAGAGCCGCGCAAAGCCCGGGCTGGGAGCCCAGCACATCCCCACGGGGCAGCATTTTGCCCTTGCAAAGATGTGGAAACAGCCTCGTCTGCCCGCAGCAGCTCCCGGGACAGAGCTCTGGATGCAGCAGCAGCGGGTAGCCGGCTCCGTCATAGCCTCTAGAGATGCCAGGAGAAGCTTTCTAAGAACGAGCACGGCTCTAGAGGGGAGGAGAGGAGAGCCGAGGTGCTCCCAAACCAGTGGCCCGGCTCTGCGCCAGCCCCACCACGTGTCCCGTTCCATCTCCCGGCATCGCGCGGGTGGTCGACGCTCAGACCTGAGGTGTCCTCGCTTCGGGGCGAGGGCGGGGAGAGCCCGGCCAGTTCTGCTTGGACGTGGAGGAGGAGATGAGCGGGTGACCGTGCCCAGGGGAGGGGACACCCCGCTCGCAGCACCGGCCCCGGTGCCCGCGGGACGCCCCGCTGCCCCGCCAACCCCGCACCGTCGGGGGAGGGGGCGTCGAGGCCCCGCCGTCCCCGCACTCACCTGTGACGAGGACGGCTCTGCCCGCCACCGGCAGCAGCCGGCGGGGCCCTGCCCGCCACAGCAGCAGCAGGCCGGCGGCGGCGGCCAGGGCCAGCCCCAGGGGCAGCGGCAGGCAGGCGCGGCACAGGCTCTGCAGCCCGGCCACCAACGCCAGGGCCAGCACCAGCCCCCGGCCCGGCCCCAGGGCCCGCCGAGCCGCCCGCAGCCCCAGGCTACCGGCCAGCGCCGCCCACAGCGCGCCGTACGCCCAGCGCTCCAGCCCCGGCTCCATCCCGGGCCCCGCCGCCACCGCCACCGCCGCGCCCGGCCCCGCCGCGCCCGTTTATAACCGCACGGCGGTGGGAGAGGGGCGGGGCCGCCGCCCACCCCGCCAATGGGAGGCGAGCGGGACCGCGGACGGGGCACCGGGCACCGCCGGCACCCGGCCCGCACCTCTGCCGGGCGGCGGGGAGGGGGCGGGCGGCGCGGGGCACGGCACGGCACGGCACGGCGGGGGAGCGGGCTGTCCTCGGCCCGGCCCGGGACATGGCCACCCGGGCGGGCACGGCTCGGGTCGGCTTGGGACATTGTGCCACCCGTGCAGGGACAGCTCAACTCAGTGCGGCTCAGCTCAGCTCAGCCCGGCTCGGAACACTGTGCCACCTCGGTAGGCATGGCTCGGCTTGGCGTGGCTCAGCTCAGCATGGCTCAGAGTGGCACAGCTCAGCTTGGCTTGGCTCAGCCTGGCTTGGGACATTGTGCCAGCTAGGTAGGCACAGCTCAGCTCGGCATGGCTCAGCTCAGCTCAGCCTGACTCAGCTCGGCACAGCTCAGGACATCATGCCACCTGTGCAGGCACAGCTCAGCTCAGCAGGGCTTGGCATAGCTCAGCTTGACCCAGCTCAGGACATCATGACACCTACAGCCTGGTTCCGCTCAGCACGGCTTGGAACATTGTGGCACTGAGGTAGGCATGGCTTGGCTTGGCAGGGCTCAGGGCGCTGTGCCACTTAGGTAGGCACAGCTCAGCTTGGCTCAGTTCAGCACAGCTCGGGACATTGAGCCACCTATGTAGGCACAGCTCAAATTGGCTCGGCTCAGCTCAGCCCGGGTCAGGTCAGGATGTTGTGCTGCCTAGGCAGGCACAGCGCGGCTCGGCACGGCTCGGCTCAGCTTGCTTCAGCACATCTCGGGATATCATGCTGCCTAGGTAGGCACAGCACAGCTCAGCTTGGTTCAACTCAGCTCAGCTCCGTTTGGCATGGCTCGGCACAGCTCAGCTTGGCTCGGTTGGGCCTGGCACAGCTTGGCTCAACTCCCGTGCCGGGCAGAACTTCCTGGCAGGAAGCAGCAGCGTGAGCCGTGCTGCAAGCTCTGCTGCTGGCTTGCCCAGGCTGGTGCCGCGCGGCTCGAGGGCAGCCCTGCCGCACAGCGCCGTGTGCCAGGTCCCTGCCACCTCCGCCGAGCGCTGGCAGGAGCTCCCTGCACCGCCCCAGCCAGGGGGACAAAGTCCTCTCCTTTCCAGGTTTATTACACAGGGTAATTGCTGCCGCTGGGCTCGCTTATTAAGCGCCTGCTTTAATATTTCACCAATTCTCCGTACTTGGCGATCCTTCGTGCGTCCCCGTCGTGTAGTGCCACCGGCTCTCGCCGCGGGGCTGACCCTCGGTGCCCTCCGCCTGGAGGGTGAGATGCTTTTCCATGTCGGGATCAACGTTTGTCTCTCATCCCAGAGGAGCCAGGCTGTGCCGGCTGGGCTGCTGTCAGTGCCAGTGAGCCCTGGCACGGCGGTGGCAGCGGCAGCAAATGCCTGTGCCATCCTTCTTGGAAACAACCCCGGTGGTACCGGCAGAAAAACACATTTCATCAGCGGCGACGGTGGCAGCTCTGCAAAAGTGCAGCGTCAAACAGGACGGGGTGGTTTTGCCGGGGTGTGGTGGTGGGACCCGGTTGGGTTCGCAGCCCTGCTCATCCAGGCAGGGGAATGCCAGGAATGCCGGTGAGGTAGAGGAGGAGGAGGAGGAGGAGGGATGTTTCCAACAGCATGGCTATGGGCTCTCCTGCAGGAGTCTGCTCACTCGTGGCACTAGGCTACTGAACTCGGTGGAGGTGGCCACCAGGCAGAGCCTTGGGGGACTTGGGCTCTGAAGAGCACCCCCTTAAACTTCCTCATCCCATCCCTTCACCAGGGCTTGGAAAATCCCCTTGGAGAAAGGTTGTTTTTCAAAGATGCGGTCTCCAGAGAGAGCATCCCTCACCACACTGGCCCAGCCAGAGATGCCGGGGTGTGCGAGGGAGCAGGGTGAGGGATATGGTGTTTTACAGAGACAGCCAGAACCAATGATGGGTCCGTACCAATGATGGTGCATCACCAGGGCCGTTCCCAGATTGCAACCTGGATTCACGCATCTCCTCGAGAGCTGGGTTGGATATCTGTTCACCCATCCCTTCCAGAGCTCCTCACACATGGTATCAGAGTGCCCTTCTCATGGGACACCTCGAGATGAGTTGTAGGTAGCCACGGTGTGCCCTGTTGGCCACAGTCAGGACTTTCCCTGGATGCTCTCACCAAGAGGTCCGCTGGACCACCAGCACACTTTGCCAGCTTTGGCTGTTCCCCAGCTCTCCCCAAAAAGCCCAGCGTGCCGTTAGGGTGACCTAGGTGGCTCTCCCCTTGAAGCCAATCCTTGGCCTTCGTCATCTTTCCATTGCTCAACAATGGAGGGTGCCTCCCAGCCGTGCTGCGCTGTTAGGAAACACTAGCGATAACTCCATTACCTTCTGACCTACTGGAGCTCTTCCGTACCCGTTCCGCTAATTACAGCTCACCCTTCTCAGGGGAAGCGGGGCTGGTTCGACCGCAGCCACCTCCCACACCCTTCCTAGGGCTGCTCGGAGAGGGACACTGCATCTTCTTCCTAGTGCTCCCCTTGCCCTAGGCTGTTCCTCCAGCTCGCTAGAGCCTCCCATGACTAACAGGTTTTGAGATAATTGTTCCACTCCCTAATCTCATCTGCAGAAGATTCATGACATTGTTTTCAGGGTGCCATAAGCCATTTCCAAGGGCTCTAAGCCCAGGAGGGATGTGATTCATCCAGGCTGCTCCCATAGGTACTTAATCTTCTCCAAAACAGCAAGTCCTTCTTCCACAGCTATTATCTCCTTAGGAAACTCCACCCAGGCGAGTGCCTAACAGGGCACTTTTGTCTGTTTGGCATTGATGGAGACTTGTTCCAGCACTTGCTTCCTTGCACAGGCTACGAGGTACGGTTCTTCCTTGGGAGGAATTGTCTCAGGAGAGGGAACCATGGGCCTGAGACCTCCTTGGCTGTCACTTGTGGGCTACCGTGCACCGTCAAGCCCACAGGAAAGGAGATGCTGGAAGCGTCCCTTGCTAATTAAAGCAGATGGAGCTCCTGCTCTCCCACACCATGTCTTCAGAGCCCTTGGTCCGTCCTTCTTCATGGTGAAGATGTGGGACACTGGAGCCCATTGGCATCTGGGGCCAGAGACAGTTCAGGGTTGACAAAGGCCATCACACTGCCTGGAATTAACTCTCGTTTTGACACAAAGCATCTTGCAGAGGACAATGATTCATCACCCCCAGCATTTGTGTCCTACCACTGAACTTGCACTGTTTTACTGGTTCTGGTTGGACTTTGCTGCCGGAGCGGGAGCTGTTTGTTGTGGCTTTCTTCTCCGGGGAGGGCAGATCCTCGGATGCCTGTGATTCAGCTAAATCAGGCTCAGCTCCAAAGCTTTTTGCACCCTTTCCTGCACCCTGCACTTTAATGTCCCCATGGTCCTTCCCCAAGCCCAGGGCATGGAAAGTGGGTCTATCAAAGCCCAGCCTTGGAAGCACTTCCCATGGCATTGCCAACCTGAGCCACAGCCACCCAAGGAGTCACCTTAACTCCTTGTGCTGGGACCTTCTTCCCCTTCTCCTGTAGGATTTTCCATCCCCTTTTTCCAACTTCAGGCCATGACTGAGGACTTTTTGGGGTGTTTTCCTTATGTTTTGCTGCTGTAAAGCACAGGCAACTGTTTGTGGCCATCATCCCGTGCATCTGATGTCGTGTTGGTGGGATCAGCCTGAATCCCAGGCTTTGATCCTCCATTTGTGGGGGCTTTCCATGCACCTTGGCTGGGATGCACAGCCCAAACCCCCCTCCAGCCCCTGGCAGGACCTCTCTGCTCCTGGGGTGCTGCGGCTGGAGCAGCTCCTTTGGGGAATACCAGGGCTGCTCCCCAGGACAGCACTGCTCCGGCGTGGAGCATCCAGCCATGGATGCGGCTCTTTGCAAATCCCTTAGTCTTCGGAAAATTCCTGCCCCTGACTTGTTTTTTTTCAGGTTGCACAGGATCCCCAGGTATTTACAAAACACAGCTCTGCTTCCAGCTGCATTCATGGCTTCGGGAGAGGTTTCACCTCCTGGGAAGCCGCTCCCCAGCCTGACCTCTGGCTTTTCCAGCCCAATGAGGACCCTATGTCACCGTGCCCCGCTTGCCCACGTCACCCTGGCAGCCCCTTTGCCAGCTGGGCTTTCTGCACCACAGTTCTCCAAACAAGAGCTGCTTTTGGGCTGCAGGGACCTTGCTCCTTCAGCGTGGCTGGGAAGCGTAGCTGACATTCGGAAGCGCTCCCAGTTTTTCTAATGCTTTGTACTCCGCATCCCACATCCCACATACCCCAGAGCACACGTGGTACCCGTGCCAGGCTTGCTTTGCCAGCCCAGCATCACCCTCCCATCTCCTGCCTCTCCTGTGCTCATCACAGGGCTTCTACCTTGATATTGGGGCAATGGGGACAGGGGAACCATGGCTCCCCCTTTGCCATGAGATGGATCACACGGGAATCAGGCTGGGCCATGCTCTGGGTGACATCCTGCCGCCTCTGCCCCCAGGGCAGTAGGTCACAGCAGCTGTGACCTGCTTTCCATCCCACACCTCCGTCCGCCGGTTGAGGAGCGGAGCGTGTCACCAGCCTGGGGTTTCTCAAGAGATTTGGGGCCAGGAGGTAGAGAAGCTGAGACAGCGGGAGGAATTTTGATCATGGTGGGGGGGGAAGGTTGGCAGATAATCATGATGCTTCCGGAAGGTGGCCAGGGCGCACCAGCATTTGCAAGAAGCTCTCTGGATGGCTCTGACCCATGAATAGAAGTGAGGTTGTGCTGTCTCTGGTGGGAACAGTGCTCCTCACGCAAGGTAGCAGGACTTCATGGCAACCACCAGCGCAGGATCGCAGGGGTCCCCCTCTGAGCTCAGGGACAGCGGTGGGGATGTGCCCATGTGGCACGAGGCTGGAGCTGACCTTGGAGTGTGGCAGGACCCCTCGCCAGGACAGTCCTGTGGAAAGAGCTGGCAGGGTGGGATGGAGGAGGCAGGGGACATCTTCCAGCACTGTCTCTGTAAGGGGTGGGAGCAGGTCTCTGCCACCAAACCACTGCAGAAGCAGGTGAATGTGATCGCAAGTGGAGCCAGGCTGGTCCCCGCTGTCCCCTGCTTGTCCCCCTGCCTGGAAGGGGGCCAGGGCGAGGCGGGGGCCAGGGCCAAGCACCGTCGAGACGTCCGAGCGCAGCGGGACAACAGCCTGTCCCCGCCAGCCAGACGGATGGCCGAGCCCAAGGACACGGCTGTCATCCCACCAGGGACATGGAAGCAGCAGGACGTCTCGCGGGGCGGGGG
>WHYT01013322.1:68984-86392 GCA_009806455.1 Tetrax tetrax
TGGGGGTGCAGCCCCTCTGGGTGCCGGGGAGAGGGGGAACAGCGAGGCGAAGGCCGGCGGGCGAGCGCTGGAAAGGTGGCGGGACGCGAGGCATCGCTTTTGGGTGGCCTCACCGTGCGCGTGGCCGCCGTGCCCCCTCGTGGCAGCAGGACACAGCTGGTGGCCCCGGGCTGGCGTGGACAAGGGCCCACGCAGGGGCTGAGCCCGGGTGCAAGCAGGGATGGAGGCAGGGATGGGATGGAGAGGCCGGGTACCACGGCAGGGTCGCCGGGTACCCCGAGCATCCTCCTGGGGATGCAGCACCCCAAACCCGGCGCTGCTGATGCCGCCGTGCGTGTCCCGGGGTCCCCGCCAAGCCTCACGTGTGGCAGCCCCCCAACATGCCTCCTCCCAGCATCCTACCATCCCCTCTCCTTCCCGGGAGGGGGAAGCCGCCCCCGTGCCGGGTGTTTTTCTGGCATAAGCCGCTTGCGCCACGGCCAAGCCAGGCACTTCAGGCGCCGCTCAAGGGCAGCGCGTGTGCACCCGGGGCCAGGAATCCTGAAAATATCACCAAGGCTGTGAAAAAAAACAAAACAAAAACAAAACCCAAAACAAAACAAAACAAAAACCCAGCCGAAAAAAATAAGCAGGGGTTGGAGGAGGCCTTCGCTGAGGACACAGCTGCCCAGAGTGCCGCCAAATCGCTCGGCACCCTGCCTCAGTTTCCCCCAGTGAGCCCTTGGGAGCAACAGTCCAGGGGTTGTCACGTGTATGATGTCATTTTGGGTACCTGGGGCAGGGGCAAATGCTTTTGTACTCCTTTCTCCTTCCTGCTGTGTACCTGAGCTGCTCACTATCGCCTGTTGTCACCTCTCCATCCTCTCTTTGGGGACCTAAATCAAACACCCAGAGAGGAGGAGAGCCAGACCGTGTCCTGGGGCACCTCTGGGACTCCTGCGGCTCTTGGCATGCCATCCCACTGTCCCCAAAGCCACCTGGGAACACCGCAGGCACCACGCGAGCTGGGTGGGCTGGCACGGGTTGCTCCTCCGAGGCCACCGGCGCGTCCAGCCTCGCGGGAGAGGGACAACCCTGGGCAGAGGTTAGCCGGGAGGAAGCAGCTGCCCGGTGGAGTTTTTCTTCATTCCTTGAAAGCCGCAGAGACCTGCTGCGCGGGATTCAGGGCTGGAGGCAGTGCCGAGGTGGAGCTGCCGTGATGGATGAGGCGACATCGTTTCCCAAACGCCTCTGCCAGGGGTGATGGTGCCCAAAGCACTGCAGCTGGCAGAGGAGGATGTTCAGGAATGGTACCCACCCACCCACGGGCAGCATCACCACCATCACCCAGCTTGGGTTTTAATCCATGCCTGACGGGTGCATGTTCCTGCCTGGACATCTCCCAGGCCCCACGGGGACGGGCAGACGCTACCCTGGCTGCATTGACACCCGAGGCAGCCCGTCTCTGCCAAGCACGGGGAGATGTTTCTGAGGCTTCCAGCTTGGCTGGGTTTGCTGGGAACGAGGTGGCCGCTATGCCCCAGACCTGCTCCAGGAGGAGACCAACCCCACCTCCAACCCAGGTCCTGGTCTGGCTAAAATGCCCCAGGAGAGGTTTGTAAGGGAGAAGTGAGGTTTGAGATGAGCCACACAACCTTGATTTTACAGCGCCGTGGCCTTGTGTTCCAGCCGCCGCTCCTGCCCTTGAGCGTGCAGCTTTGAAGCCAGCAGCCGACCTCGCTCCTTCTGGTGGGGTCCCTTTGGGTGTCCCGGGACGGGGGGATCGCACTGTCCCTGGGGGAGATGACGGTGCCTGCAAGCTGCAGGGCTGGCTGCTGCGGGCCGAGTGCTTGTCCCAGGCAGCAGCGCCAGGGATGCAGTGGGAGGGATGCCGGCTTGGCCCAAAGGGGAGTACGACATCACCTCGGCCCCTCAGGGCTCCGGAAGGGGATGGGGACAATGGTGTCCCCAGGCAGGGCCAACCCTGGGGCATCTCCAGCAGCATTTGGGTCCTGCTCAGGACCATGGCATCGAGAGTCTCCAGCACGCCAGCCCAGCGGCGGGGTGACCCAGGCGCAGGGACAAGGGACGCTGGCAGCACATCAAGTCACTTTATTGCCACAGTGGCCATGGGCCAGACCCAGTTCCCAGAGGAGGGTCTGGGCCCAGCCCCTCGACCCCTCTAATACTGTTGAGAAGACAAACCCTGAGGCTCCAAGCCCACACACGGGCACCGAGCATCCTCCATCCCGGCCTCCACGGAGCAGCTCCAGGGCATCGCTCCCATCCTGCTGCCTGCACCTCCGGGAGCTGGAGGCCGGCAGGGAAAAGCAAGGCGAGACCAAGGGTGCAGAGCGTGCCAGTCCTGGAGCAGTCCTGTGCCACTGCGTCCTGCCCCGGGGGCTGCTGGTGGTGGGGAGCACCACGAGCCCCCTCAAACCTCCATGCCAGGTGCGGGTGTCCGCCCCAGGCCCAGCGCCTGCACCATGTCGTCACTGAGCCCGCTCTTCAGCGTCCGTCTCACTGCGGGAAAGAGGAGAGCGTGGCACTGGCAGCGTGAGCAGCGATGCTGCCAGAGTCCACGGACACGGTGGCCTGGGCGTGCTGGGGAGGGGTGGCAATGGGGCGCAGTGGCATCGTCTGGTCTCAGGGTACCTCCTGCTCTGGGCCAGTGGGCTCAGGCGGTGGCCCGTGGGGAAGGGGTCAGGCAGAGGATGGGGACAAGGACACAGAGGTGGGACAAGGCACGGGGACAGAGACACAGAGATGGGATAGGACATGGCAGACAGGGACACCAAGCTGGGAAAGAGCATCTGGGCAGGGACACAGAGACAGAGACAGGGGTAGAGCATGGGGACAGAGACGGGACAGGGCATGAGGACAGGGATGAGACTTACAGGACTTCCTATTGCCACGGGACCTCCTGCGCTCCTTGTTGGCGCAGGGCCGGGGGTTGGGGTTGTGCGTCACCGATTTCACCAGTCGGTCCATGATTTCATCCGAAGCATCGTCTGGGGAGCTGGGAACATCCTCCTGAGCTGGAGAGCCCTGGGTCGGGGTGGTGTGCCCTGTCCCTGCATGGGGACAATGAGGATGCTGGCATCAGTGGTGCCCAGCCAGCTGGGCATGCCTTGAGTGCCTCTGCCACCTCGCTCCTACCCCGGCTGGCCCGGCTGCGGCGGGCAGGGGCATCTGTGGTGGAGGTCAGCAGGCTCTTCATGCTCTCGTGACCCGCTTCCATCTGCTCCTCGGGGCCACTGGACACCACGGCGGGCGGCGAAGGGGCCTCGGTGATGCCGGAGAACTTCTCGGTCTGCAGCAGGAGGAGAGGTAGGCGTTGGGGACCTGGGGAGCATCACCTGGTGATGGCGGCTGGCGGATTGTCTCCTTACCTCGGTGATGAGCCGTCCTCGGGTCTTGTTGCGTTCGCGGTGGGCAGCCCGTTTCTTCTGCTGCTGCAGGACGCGCTCCCGGCAGGTGCGGTACTCCAGGGCGAACTCCCGCAGCAGCTTGCAGATGGGCGTCACCTTCACGTCCCGTGCTGCGCTCGCCGAGTACCCCAGGTAGAGCAGGAAGGAGTGAAACCTGCAGGGATGTCGGTCACAGCAGGCCACCAACAGGACCGCAGGGCTCCCACCACGTCCCCAGGACCTCGAGCCACTGACCTGTTGAGGACGCGCCTGTGCACCACCTTCAAGACGACAATGCGCTGGGTGCTGTCCTTGAGGAAGTCCGTCAGCTTGCTCTTCAGCACTGGCTTGGTCTCGTGCTTGGCAATCACCTTCAGGTTGTCCCAGGAGGCCCTGCACCTCCGCTCCAGCTGCACCAGGCTGTTGGCCAACTCATCAAAGTCAACCTGGAAGAGCGAGACATCAGCCCTAGGCCGTGCTGGTGGAGCTGGGCAGCCATGGGACCCACACTCTTGCCTTGTGCGGGTGTCATCTGCCTTGCCTCACCTTGGCGGAGCGGGTGATGGAGGCAATCTCTGAGTAGAGGTCAGTGGTTTCTGGGAACTTCTCTACCACCATCTGGCAGAGATGGTGGAGCAGGGACTGCCGGTGCACTGTGTCCTTCACTTCTGAGACCTTCTCCAGGTAGCCCAGCTCAAAGCCTCTGCTCTGAAAACCCAATGGACTCAGCAGGGCCTCTCCATCTCTCCTCCAGCAGACCTCCAGTCTGCAGTTCCACTGGGCCCCCACCAGCACCACCCAGCCTCAGGCACTGTCCCAGGCTTCCCATGGTCCCTCTTGGGTACCCACACACCACGACTGGTCCTGTTCTTGCAGCACTCAAGACAGGCCATGTCCCTCCTCACCCTGCTCCTCACCTGGGAACCGTTCAAGAAGTTGCCCATGGCCAGCAGTGTGGCCAGGATGCACTTGAAGGTGTGATTTCTGGCCAGCTGCTCCATGCCCACCTTCAGATCAAACAGTGGCTCTGCAATCTCCTGTGGGAGGAGAGAGACAAGTGAGACCCCTTGGCCACCCTCTCCTTTGGGAGCTTCCACATTTGTCCTTGCCCACAAGGGCAACCACCCCATCGTCAACACGCTCGCCCTGGAGACCTGCAGCCCATCCCCAGCCAGAAGAGCACCTCCCATACTTGGACATGGGTGGTTCCCACCACCAACACGTTTGGCTCAGTGCTCTGGGGCTGGCAGCAGTGGGAGGGCAGAGGCGCGATGGGACTCTCTACCTGCTCCAGGCTCTCATAGTCCAGCTTGAAGGCCCAGAGCTGAAGCCTGGCCGTAAGGTCACTGATGGAAGACAGGGCAAGCAGGAACTGCTCTGCAGAGCCCAAGGGAACATCAGGATTGGCCAACTGGGCCTCCTGGATCTTCTGCTTTTCCTCCTCGGTCGGGACCATGGTCAGGATTTTCTAGAGCAGGCAAAGAGGGACAGATCAGACTCCAGACATGCCACCACGGGACGTGTCACCCCTGGTAGTGCAGGCATCACAGCATGGAGGCCTCCTGGCCAGGGGAAATGACCCACATGAGGTCCTCAGAGGGGCTGAGCTTCTCTTGTACTCACCTCAATCCCTTCTTTATTGACTGCAAACTCATCAAAGTTGAGCACGGCCGTCTTGATGATGTGCACAGGTGGCAGCACCGTGAGGCCAATGTTGATAGCATTGCTCCTCTTGGGGTCCAGCACCACCACCACCTTCTTCCCATCGATAGCCTTCTGCAAAGAGAACAGGACGGATGAGGACAGCCAGGCAAAGGGCTGACCTTCATGAAAACACCATGGACACAGGGATCAGGGATGTGATGGTGAGCCAAACTCATGCACTGCCCATCACTGTCCCCAGCGAGTGTCTGGGCTGTAGTTACCCATCCACAGCATAGAGCAAGGGTGACAGCGCGTGCCACAGGAGCTGACAGCCTTCTTCCCACCCCTCAAGCTCCCTTGGCTGATGGGTGCCAGCCTGCTGGTACCTTTGAAGTTGGCACTTCCTTCGATCGCGACTCAAAGAGATGCTCCAGTTTGGCAGCATTGACCTCAACACTCTGCAGGGATGCCCACAGCGTTGCCTGGCCAAACCTGCCTGGCCCCACAGTGCCATCCAGCTGCTTCAGCTCCTTCCAGAAGAGCTTCACTGTCCTCTTCTTCTTGGCCAGGGAAGGGCAGTCTGTTGCTGAGGGGCCTGGCAGCCCTGGGGGAGGTGGGCAGCCAAAGACTGGTGGAGGTGGAGGGGAGCCAGGGAATGCAGGAGGTGGAGGTGGAGGTGGTGGGTAGCCAGGGATTGTAGGTGGTGGAGGAGGAGGTGGTGGGCAACCAGGGACAGCAGGAGGTGGAGGGGGAACCATGAGAGCTCCAGTGCTTGTTGCTTCGATACTGGGAGGGAGGATGGAGCCATTGGCTATGGGCCCCGAGTCCAGGATATCAAAGTCTTCTTCCTCCCCCAAATCAGTGAAGTCCAAGTCCTTGATCTTCAGCTGCACGGGGCTGGCCTCCAGGTGCTCCCATGTCAGCTCTGAATCCTTCTTGATGGGCATCATCCCGGTGTTCTCCAGCTTCTGTGTGTGGGTCTCAGCATCTATGCTGGACATGGCACGTGCCAGCTTGGCATGGGCAGTGGCCACCGGCCCATCCGGAGCCCTGCCATGGAACCAGGTGCTCTCCTGCTCCCGGTTGCCACCTCCTTCGGTGTCCATTTCCATCTCACCCTGGACCAGGGGGGTCGATGGTCCCTCGGGGAAGACCTTCTCTCTCCCTGGCTCCGAGGAGCCCTTGGCGTAGAGCATGTCCAGCATAAACTTGGTGTCGGAGGAGATGGCACTGCAGGAGTCGCTGGCATCCGCCCGAGCCAGGCGGGGCCCTGCAGAGAGAGGGGAAGATGCTGGGACAACCCACTTGGAGGGGCAGGTGCTGCTGGGCGGCATGTGGAGTTGGGATGTTGGGCATGTTCGGATGCCGGTGTTCTGAGCGGGATGGGGAGGTACCACCCAGCTCCTCCATGGCTCTGGGTATCACAGGTGTGGGCTGGGGGCAGAGGGGCCACTAACGCCCACCCCAGGGACTCCGCTGAGCCCAGGGCTGGCGACACACACCCCAGCAGCACCTACTTATGCCGAGTGGCTCCGTCCCAGGCTCCGGGGTGCCGCTGTCCCTGTCCCACGCGAGAGCGGTGGCATGCTCCAGTGCAGCATCACTGAGGACATCGAGCCGTCCCTTGGCCATGGAAGAGATTTTCTCCTTCTGGGCAGCGGCCAGGTTCTCCAAGAAGCGAGCTCTGTGAGACAGGGGGGGATGCTGGCTGGGAGCAAGGCAGGGATGGAGACGATGGGGACAACAGCAAACCACACCATGCCGCACTGCACCGCAGCCAGCCCCGCAGCACAGAAAGCCCCTGCACTGGGCACATCGCGTCAGGGACCCGGAGGGTGCAACCTCCTGTGAGCCCTGCACAGAGACAGGTGATGCCACCACGGCTCGGGGACAGGGATGCCACAATCCTGTGCCATCAGGGTGCCGCCGTCACCCATTGGTCCCGATGGACCCAGTGCTCACCACAACCCTCATCCAAAAGCTGCAAAACCCAGGAGGGCACCCGGGTAGAGACTCATGGGGACCCTTCTCCTGCCCTGCGTGGCTGGAGCCCGGACACCTCTGGCTGGGCACCGGCCCAAGGAAGCGCATGCCTGGAGACACACGCATGCCTCTACTTACTCAAACTTCCTCAAAATAGGCTTGTCCCCATGCGAGGAGGGGGCATCCTCCCGCCTGAGGGAAAACAGGGGTTAGCCCCCGCTGCCGGCAGCCCCCCTGGGGCTTGTGCCTCCTGCACGCACCCGCCTGGCAGCCCTCCGGAGTGGGACCCTCACCCTGCTGTCACCCCACGGCCCCGCGGTTCACGGGGAGCCGGGAGAGCCCCAGTGAGTCCCCTCCTGCCCGGGCACCGCATGGCACTGGGCTCTGGCAAGACGGGGCAGTGTCCCCCTGCACCAGAGCCACCCGGTTTGCCATCAGGATGGCGATGCCAGCCCCAGGGTGGGCTGTGCCAGCCCCAGCAGGGACACCACAGCCCAGAAGCAGGGACCAGAGGGTGCCATCACCCTGTGGGAGATGCTGGTGATGGGGGGAGCGGGCTGGGGTCCCGCGGGCAGGGCTCGGAGGGGAGAGGCGACGGATGGGGAGAGCGAGGCGGGCGCAGGGCGCAGCGAGCCGGGCAGGGCAGTGCCCGCTCCCGCGGGAGCATCGCACCGAGAGGGAGCAGACGCATGCAGAGCCCGGGCACTTACCAGACAGGGGCAGTTTGGTGCAGCCTGCAAAAGGAAAGATAGAAAAAGAGTGGGCAGAGGAGAGGGCAAGCGTGGGCAGAAAAGAGCAGTGAGGAGGAGCTGGAGCAGAGCTGTGTGCGCCCGAAGGATGCCCCGGAGCCAGGGCCGGACCCTCTTGGATACCCGCTCCCCCATCAGGCTTCTCTCCAGTCCCAGTGCCTGCCCAGACCCCGTTTCCCACCGTGAACCCTCCGGCAGCTCCAGGAGGACACCCCCCTGCACCCAGCCCCTCTGAGCTGCTTACTTGTAGACGCTGCGCTCGCCCGGGCCCGGGGGCTGCTCCTTCTCGGCCAGGGGGGAGGCCAGGGCCAGCCGCACGCTGGACGCACTGTTGTAGACACTGCCAAGACAGGGTCTGGAGGAAGAGGTGACGGGGACTGAGAGCAGGTCCCACAAGGCTGCCCTCCGCCCTGGCACCGGGAGCAGACCCAAGCGCTGCATCCCAGCATCTTCGCCATCCCGGGAGCATCCCGACCACGGGCCACTTACTCTTTTGGGCTGCTTGGTGCAGGGGCAGCCGGGGTGTCCTCAGTGGGGGGCTCCTTCGGGGTGCCAGGGGACTCCAGCGGCAGCTGGGCATCGGGGCCGGGTTCTGAGCAGCTGCCCTGGGATCGCCATCCACGCCGGCCCTCCTCCGTCCTCCTCCGCTCCTTGCGTGTCCCCGGGGACGGCTCCTCCACCCCGTCCTCCAGCTTGAGAGCGCTCTGCGGAAGGGCCAGGGGGACATGGCACCAGGCACGACACCCCGGCCGCCCCATGCACCCGTTCTCCCCGCTACCACGAAACGCAGCGCGTGGCCGTGGGAGCCCCGCTCACTTCGTAGAGCGTGAACTGCTGCTTCAAGTCGAGGTCGGTGCCCTTGCTGCCCAGGTACCGCTGCACCACCTGCTCCATGCCCTGCTGCTCCAGGCAGTCCGTCACGTCGTAGAAGGTGTCCTGGTCCGGGAGGGCTGCCAGCGTCTGAGCATGAGCAGAGGGACGCTGCTGGGACCGGTGTGATCCACACCGAGCCCCGCCAGCACGGCGGCATGGTGGAGATGCCCTGCCGTCCCTCCAGACCTTGTTGATCAGCGTCATGGCAAACACCAGCAGCTCTGTGTCAGCCCCGTTGCGTTGCTCCAGGATGGCCATCAGGTTGGACCACGGGCACGTGCCTGGGAAAAGTGGCCTGTGCAGGTGACATGTGGGCCATGGGGGGGGACACCATCCCCCAGTGGGGACCTCGTGGGCAGTTGGGGCTGCACCCACCTCTCGCCTGGTCCACGGCGTTGACGGCGCGGATGAGGAGCAGGGCATTGGGCTCCGTGTACTCCACGAACACCAGCAGCAGCTTCAGTGCCATCTTCACCACCAGGCGAAACTGGGACAAGGGATGGTGGCTGGGACAGTGGCAGGTGGCTGTGCTCATGCCCCAGGGCTGGGGGGCTTTGCCATGGGGCCAGGGACTCGCCTATGGCTGTGATGCTGATGGCCGAGGGACACCAGGAAAGGACCCAGAGTGGGACCCTCTCACTAAAGCTCTTTGCCTGGGAGCAAGCTCACATCAGGATGGGGACCTCTGGGGACCCTGGGTGACTTCCAGATGGGTGGGAGCAGGACCAAACACATCCAAAGGCACCAGTCCCCTGAGGGACAGTGTGAGGGGACAGCCACAGGCACGGGGAGGCAGGGATGCGCACCAGCAGCCCCCCAAAGGCAGCAGGTCTTACCGGGCTTCCCGACAGCGTGTACAGCCACTGGACTGTCTCGTTGTGGTTGATGACGCCCTGCATCCCGTCCACGAAGAGCATGACCTGGCTCAAGGCTGCAAGGCAGACAGCAGGCGTGGTCACGGCGTGGTGGGCAGGCACCCCAAGGGCAAGGTCTGGCAGCCGCCCGCAAGGTGGCCCAGCCAAACTCGCTTGCTTGCCCTGCCGCGCGCCAGCCTTCCTCCCCAGAGGTGAGAGGCGCCCTGCACCCAAATACGGACCCCGGAGGATGTAATTCTGGTAGTTCTGGTCAGCCTCTGCCCCCACTTTGATCAGACACGTCAACCCATCCAGGTTCACGAACTCCGGCACCAGGTCCTTGTCCTCCTGCCAGGCGAAGGGCAGGCATTACCGCAGCGTGGGGAGGCGGGGGGGACGGCCAGCCCCCGGAGAGCTCCCCCGACCCCCCCCGCCATGCCGGCATCACCCTACCTGAAAGAGCTGCTTGAGGGAGAAGAGGGATCGCCGCAGCTCTGGCCCCTGTGAGTTGTACAGCTTCTCTGGAAGGAAAGGAGAGATGCAGCATGGTGGCAGGAGCTCGCTGCTGAACCGGGACTCCAAAATGCTCCCGGCTGCCTGGGAAAGCCCCGCATCCTGGCTCAGCCCCATGCCGTCACCACAGGATGCCAGTGCTGTCGGACAGGGGGGGTGGAAGCAGCTGCAGCTTCACAACTGCTTATTTCAGCCCTGCCACCTTCCTATTTCCTTTTTTTGCTTTTTATTTTTCTTCTGCCCAGTAATGACATAAATATCCCCTCTGTTTTCCTGTGCAGAACCGAAACAGGAACATGGGCAGGAGGCCGAGCCACTTTTAGCTGCCCCTCCCCGGGCACAGCCCCAGAGCCCCCGGCAGCCCCGTGGCTTGGGAAGAGCCCCAGGACAGGGACAGGAAGGACGACAGCACGACACCGGCTGCTTGGTCACTGGGTTGGAGGCTGGATGGAGACTACAAGCTTATGGGGACAATGCCTGCAGGCAGCAGCCAGCACGGAGCAGCCGGAGCAATGGGAAGCTGGAAAATCTCACTTAAACTAGTGGAGACCAGAGCCATGGAGAGCCAGCGCTTCCCTCATCCAAAAACCAAGTTAACCGAGCATCCCAAATTTTTTGGGTCAGGGTTAGAGCTGTAACCAGCCAAAAGCAAGCTGTCCAAGGAGCCCTCCAGACATGCTGACAAAGGCTCTGTAAAACACGAGGTCCCAGCAGCCTCCTCCGCTCGCTTATCGGCTTGTCAGAGTGGCCGAGAGGGAAAGCAGAGCAGCTCGGGACTCAGTCGGAGCCTGGGAACCGCCGGCAAAGAGCACGACCCCGACCCCGGCCTTCCTGCCCCTCCCTGCATCGCTGGGCTGCGATGCCCAGCCGGCATCGTCCTGCTCAGCGCTTGTTTCCCCCCACTGCTAAAGGGAAAAAAAGGCTTGAGACTCCCAAATATTTTGCAGAACCTCCGAGCGGGCTGCCTGGAGCTGCGGCAGCACTTTCTGCAGCATGAGACCTATTTGTTTGCACCCTGCAAAGCTATATTTAGAGCTTGCCTGAATGACCCAGAATATCTGCAGCGGGTGGTGGGCTCCCAGATGAAGAGGCAAAAGTCCTGATCTCTGAGGAGGGAGGGGATTAACCCAGTGCGTCCCCACCAGCATCACGGGGACCATGTCCCCTGCACCTCTGGGAGGGTTATGGGGCAGGAGCAGCCCTGGGCTGCCTTGCTCCCCATCTCCATCACAAAAAGCCCAGCCAAAACTCACCACCAAGGGCAAACCCCCCACCATCTGGTGGGGGCCGAGCCGCTGGACCCGCACCAGCCTGAAGGAGGGAGCAGCCCTGACTCACCAATGATGGCGTGGACTCGGACAGAGAGCTGTGTGCGCAGAATCAGGGTCGGTCGTCTCCCCTTCCTAGGGTGGGGGGAAACAACACGTGAGCACCTGCAGCAGGACCACCATGGCCCCCGGCCCCTCGCCCGTGATGCCTGGCACTCACATACACGTGGGGTCCCCATGTCCCATCCCCAGAGGGCTCGGGCACCCCACGTGCCTCACCTGACCTCCTCGTAGAAACTCTCCAGATCATCCTTCTGTTCCAGCAAGGACAAGTCGAGGTCCAGGTAGTGTCCGGAGGGCGAGACCTGCAGCGTGCAGTCCTCCAGCTGGGGACACAGACAGCCTGGCTGAGCCCCCCGTGCCCACCGCATCCTTCCCAGCTCTCGGAGGACACAGCACCTTGGGGTCACACTCCCTCCCGCACCAAACCCACCAGGCAGCCGCATCCCAGAGGGAGGTGGCAGGTCCCACCCTGTCCCCGAGCCTTGGCCCTGCGGGATGATGCCCTGGCACCCTCTGCCCCAGCGCGGTGGAAGACTGAGGGAGAAATGTGGAGCCCCAGGCTGGGAAAAGGTAAAAGCGAGGGCGGCCCCGCTGCCGCCCGGCTCCTTGGCAATTCCTTGGGCGGGAGCCGCTGCAAGAGGCTGATCCGCTCCCTCGGGCTCTCTTTAGTCAGCTGGGCGCGACCTGGGCAGGATCTGTCTCCTCCCAGGGCTGGTGCCTTCACCTGGGCAGATAAATTGTCTCTGGCGGAAGGACTGTGTCTGCGGGAACTGCCAGGGCACCCAGCCCAGCCAGGGACACCCCAAACCAGGGCAAATCCCACAGGGATGTCCCGTGGCTGATGCAGCCTCTGGCTCAGCCCGCAGCACCTTCCAGCGTGATGGGGAAAAGCACAGCCTGAGGCAAGGCTGGGGTGAGGGCATCTCCCTCGAAAATCCACGTACAGCACCCACAGTGCACCCCAGCCAGCGGGCACGGCACCCACAAAACCCCTGAGCCACCTGGGGCCCCGCAGCACCCAGACAGGGCTCCTGGGCCAGCTCCACGTGGGACGGGGCAGTTTGCTCTCCAGGAATGAGTGAAGGCAGAGCACCCCTTGCACCCCAGCACATCTGGTCCCCTTCCTAAAGTATCTGCAGCCCCCTGCCCTCTCCAAGCTCACCCCGCCTCCGAGGAACCAATGCTCCTTTCCAAATCTGCACAGTAACCTCCTCCAGCTACAAGCTTATGGAATCAGAGAGCAGTTTGGTTTGGAAGGGACCTTTAAAGCCCATCCAGTCCAACCCCCCTGCCAGGAGCAGGGACATCTCCAACCAGATCAGGTTGCTCAGAGCCTCATCCAACCTGGCCTGGAATGTTTCCCGGGATGGGGCATCCACCGCCTCTCTGGGCAACCCGTGCCAGTGTTCCACCACCCTCGGTGTAAAAAAATTCTTCCTTATATCTAGTTTAAATCTACTTTCTTCCAGTTTAAAACCATTACCCCTTGTTGTCCTATCACAACAGGACCTGCTAAAAAGTTTCTCCCCATCTTTCTTGAATGACTTCACTGTGAGCATGACGTTAAAACCAGAGGGCAAAGGAAAAAAATGCCACGTGCATGAAAATAATTAATGGCTCTGACTAAGCCTTGGGATAACAGGCAATTTGGCAGGGCACTGCTGTTGGGGTGGACGCAGTTGTTACGTTTGTGTCCTACTCCACCTCCCCTGGTTGCTGGCCATGCCAGCCGGCCATGGCAACGTGTACCAAACACAGGCTGCTGGCACCGGGCAAGCGCTCCTGCCGCCAGCTCTGTCTCCGCGGCGAGTCTTGCTAGCACTGACCCCACGCAGGGTTTGCTTGCTGGGGAAAGCTTCAATTCCTGCGCGGGGAAAGCGTTCTCCTGGGCATCCCTGCATCCCCTCAGGCATCCCTGCATCCTCTCAGGAACAAGAGACCCCTTCTCCATCCTCCCGGGCATCCCTGCATCCTCCTGGGCACCCAAACACCGTGAAGAGCAACTCACGGCTCCAGCACAAAAATTTTGCCTTCTCTGGGCTGTCAGAGCCCCAGCAAGCCAGAGTCAACATCCCCAGCTCCTACTGGGGCCGGTGACAGGTCCCAGCTGGTGGGAGAGGCCAAGCCCGTGGGACCCGACCCTGCATGTTTCCCATGCGAGCTTGGCAGCGCTCCCCACGAGGGATGCTCCCAGCGCCGGGCCCGGGTTTGGCTGCGACCTTCCTGGCGAGCACCAGCCCCCAGGGATGGGCTGTCCCAGGCTGACATTGCCCTTCCAAAAACCCCAGGGCGGCACTTCCGCTGCAGGGAGCACCGACTGCCCCAGGGCTGGGGTTACTCCCGCTCCCTCGGATGAGGTTTTGAACCACGCTGGGGCCTCGGGGTTGTACGCTGCCGGGGACATCACGTTGGGGTCACGGGGTACCGACAGCTCCCAGCGCAGGGCGGCTGCGATCCATCCACCTCCTGCCTGAAAAAGCATTTTTAAAGTGCGCTGGGCTTTGAGGGTCACAGGGAGACGCAGGCAAAGCGGAGGTGGAGGAGAGCATCCCACGCTCACACCTCCAGCGCATGGCTCCTGAGAGCCCCAGCCCCCCGGCAGTGGCACTGATGTCCTCCATCCACCCTGCCGCCTCAAACCCGAGACGTGGGGAAGGCGGAAACACGCGGATCTCCCTGATCCTACCAGCACCCAGCAGCTGTGGCCAGTTTCGAAGCTCAGCAAGGACACAGGCGCCAGGCAAGCAAGTTCCCAGGGAAAACCGGCTCCATCCGGAGTGGGACCCAACCACAGGGATGTGATGGAGACCTCTCAGATGGAGACATCCTCCACCCACAGCTGCACTCCTGCCACCACCACAGCATTGCATCTTCCTGCTCACCCCTATCACGGCATCCCCACGCAGGAGGATACTCCAAGGCCGGGCAGGGAATATCCTCTTTATCTGCCAGCAGAGGAAACACTTTTTCACCCCCCTCTCTAACACTTTCTTTTTGCAGCAACCACAATTTCCCAACATCGTTGCGGCTCTTCTAGGAAGGCTATGGGGAAATTACAGAAAAAAGATATAATTTGCTCCAGCTGAGGCACAGCTTGAGGCAACAGTTAAAAGAAAAGCTGGGCTTTTCTGACCTTCTGGTGCATCACAAGCCCCTGCTCACCCTCCCAAAACATGTGGGGATCGATGGTTCATAGAGCTATGTCACAGGAGCAAGCCCAGCCAGCAACTGAGCGTCTTCACCACGATTTGGTTTCAGGGCTGAGGGGTGTTTATTGCCAGGGCGCTCGGTCGCTGCATCCTGCCCGCTCCTGCCTGACGGATAGCAGCAAGTGGACGGGAGCGCTGCCATTGCCTTGTCATGGAGGTGAAAAAAAATACCTGGGACAGGGGGGATCTCTGAGGTCACCCAGAGTCGGCCCAGAACTGCACACTCGCTCGCGCGTGAGCTCTCAAAGCTCCTCCAGCCAGGCTCGTTGCTCATTAACAGATCCTTCGTTTCTCATCAACAGCAGGAGGACACCAGTCTTGGCGAGCGGCTGGTGTCCTGGTAAAGCCATGGCACAAAGGCCTGGCCATGGCTCCCGCCCCGGATCCACGCAAGGACCATGCCGGGAGCTGGGGAGCGCGGGAGGCTGCCGAGCACCAGCACTCAGCCCTAAGCACTCGGCAAGAGGCAGATGGCAGAGTTTTGAAGCGGTTCAGTCGGGGGGATGGCAGCACTGCTGACAACCCCATCTCACCGCTTCAGTGCCTGCCAGGGGTTAAGAGGGGCAAAGACCCTCGGTGAAGCCCCCTCAAGCTGGTTAGGAAACAGGGCAAGAAGGGGCTTGTGCACCTCACGAGCACACCGAGGCTGCCCCAGCAGCTCTCCTCCATCGTGTCCGAGAGCCTGCAGCGAGCTCACGGCACCGAGGCCTGCTCTTCCCCAGGTTTCCGGAGGAGGAAGGAGAAAGCAAAACTCCAGCCCGTTGGGTTTTGCAATTGTTTGGAAAAAATCCCTAGATTGAGAGGTGAGATAGCGCCGGGGGCAAGGGAGTGCAGTGGCCTTTGGGGACCAAAGGGACAGCCAAAAAAATCTGCCCTGACAAAACCTGCCTGCAGAGGTTCAAAAACCGCTCCCCCCCCAGCACAAGCATCACCCAAGGGTACTAGAAAAATGCTGGAAAGCCGGAGAAGATAGTATCAGCCTGGAGCCAAACAATGCTGCAGCAGCAAACAAAGCGGGAAGGTATTTTCAAGCACAAACACGCTTAAACACGCTTTCCGGAGAACATGAAAAAGTCATCAGCGGAGAGTTGCGCTCGGGGAGAGGAAGCACAGAGGGTGTCACAGGGCAGGACAGGCTGTTCAAGGCAGTGACACTGGCACGAGAAACCTCCTGTTCATCATCTCTAGGGATGGTCCCAGCTCAGGGAGCGGCGCTGCTTGTCCAGGGAGGGCAGGATCTGGCTGGTCCTCCATGGCAGCTCATCCCCAGGGTGCCTGTGGTTCTGTCCGACGACGATACGGGGACCCCTGGCCCAGCTGCCTCCCAGCCACTGCATCCTCCTCCCGGTGCTTTGTGGTGCCGGGCACACTGCCCAGCACGCGTCACCTCGGGACAAGCCTGGCACCGGGCATCCCCAGCTGAATTTTTTTTACAGCCAGTTCCTTGGGAAAAAACCGACTGTTCATTTACTAATTTTAGAGCGGCAAGTAATGGAGCTGAGTGCTACCTGGCACAAAGGGCACCCAGGGAGGATTTGGCTGGTCGTGCCAGGGTAACAACATCTGCGTGGCTCCGGGGTGCCAGCTCCAAATTTGGACTGAACTGGGTGGTTTGGGAGACTGACCTCGCTCCACAGGGAGAAAATCCCGCAGCAGGAGGCTCCTGATGGAGACATCGGCTCATGCAAAGCCCAGCGAGCATCCCAGCTTGTCAGGTTGGGACGTAACGAAGGCAGAATGGTTTACAACCTATATAATCTATATAAACCAGGAATTTGGCTCATAAGTCCAGAGCGAGGTCCTAGCTGCTCACCCGTGATTTTGCCACGGGGTGCGGCAGGGAAACTACAGCAAACACCATCCAGAGCTCGGCTTAAGCCGGGAACAGAGCCTGAAATCCCAGGATCGGCACACCTCTGCTGGGCATGGGATCTCCTAGCTGTGCCCCTGTCCTCAGGAATGCCACGTCCAGCCCCCCCATGCCACCACAGCAGCACCCCGGGCTGGCGATCCCGTTACAGCCAGCTCCTGCCCAGGGACGAGAGCACACGCCTGAAATTTGAGTTTGCTCCATTCGTCATGTCTCGGGGCTGTTTGTTCCCAAACAAACTCCGTTTAGTCACCACCTAAAAATCCCATGACGGGCAACGACATGAGACGCGGCTGCTTTGCTCCAAGAAAAATGAAAAGGGGGATGAAAGGGAGGGGTTTTTTTTGGTGCAGGCAAAAGTCTCACAGCGATCCCCTCTCCCCTGGCAGGCCAGCAAGCTCCGTGCCAGGCACATCGAGCCCAATCCGTGCTCCCGTTGCCCTCATCTCTCCTGTCCGGCTCCAGGCAGGACCCACTCCCGGTGCCTGCCTGCGTTCCTGCCTCCCCTGCCCGCGTTCCTGCGGGGCTGCAAGACAGAGATGTCAAAGCTCTGCTGGGTCCCGCGTTCATAAGGAGGAAAACAAGCCGGTCCCCATCCTGTAAGGGATGCTCTGACCAGGAGAGAGGGTCTCCCGTCTCCTCTGCTCCTGCGCTGTGGCGGGCGGGGACGCTGGCCGGGTCCCCGGTGCTGAGGAGGCAGGAGGCTGCCGTCCAGGCTCAGCTCCGCTGCCGGTAACCGGCGGGGATGGGGGATGCTGGGGCGGGGGGACGCTGCCTGGCTCAGCCCCGACGACACGGGGACGGCCGCCTGCCCTCGTCGTGCTTCCCCCTGCCCGGGTTCCTGCCCGCGCTGAGCGAGCACATCCTCTTCCTCCCCGTCGACTCATCCGGGGCCGGACGAGGACCGGCGTCTCCCGCGGGGGCTACACGCGTTCAGCCGTGACTCACACCGGGATCGCCGCCCAGGCTCCGGCGGGGACCCAGCGCCCCGTC
>WHYT01013323.1:0-34918 GCA_009806455.1 Tetrax tetrax
TGCAGCCCTTGGGTAGTAGAGGCTCCTGGCCCTGTGGGCAGGCACACTTTGTTCTTCATCTCCATCCCAGATGCATTTTGGAGATCAAAAGTAAGGCTCTCTGCTGGAACGCTATTGATGTAAATCAGGCTGTGCCGCAGGGCAGTTGACTCTCTCCTTTTAATCACAGCATACATTCAACTTGAGTCTTCAAGGTTGAAATTCCTACCTCTTGGCCTGCACAGGATCTATAGATCACTCAAATCTCACTTAAACCCTCAAAGTAGTTCCTTAAATGGTGTTGTCAAGGCTTAGTGCTGTCTATCTGCATGGGGAAAATGTCTGCACTGGACGGTTGCCTGTAGGCTGCACATGGGGTAATCGGCCGCCCTAATTGCTCCCAGTGATCTCTAGCATTGACGTTCTGGTGGGGAAGTCGATAGTTCCCAGTGCTGGGTCATCAGCTGCTTCCCTCTGGGTCACAGTCTGGAGACTCTCCCAGCAATATGCTGAACCGTGTTTGAGCAGAAAAAGCCCGCAATAAAATGTGCGAGAAACTGCAGAGAACCCCCTGATAAATGGGGTCTGTAAGTCATTCTTTGAGGCCGTGCCGGAACCTGGTTATTGCTTAATAGAGTGTGTGCAGCGGAGCTCGGTTTATGGGCAGGAGCTCGTGAAGAGGAGGAAGAGGGCTCCTGGCAGCTCACTTGAGCACAATGCTTGGGTGCTCCCCCAAGTCAGGGCTGCCAGTGGAGGTTCCATGTGGTTGTACTGGTGTTTCCAGCCAGTACTGGTGCTCTGATCAAAGACGTAGCTGTTGGATCATCCTTGGCTTCTCCCTCATTTGGGCTGTGGCTGTTCCTCCAAGCTGTTCCTGGCTGAACCCAAGAGACTGTGTTTGCCTTCCCCCTCATCCCGTTAATCTCTTTCCATGTAGCATTTGTCTAAAATATTTCTAGTTATCTTTTTTTTTTTTTTTTTTTTTTCTGGCATGAGTTTGAAACCCTGCAGATACTGTTTCCCTTCTGCTTGAGCTCTGGGACATGCGGAAATCTGAGTTCTTTCCCCCGTAGCTTCCTCTGTGTGGTTTGGTGACAAATCCAGTGCTGTTGCAGCATCTCTGCAGAAGGCATGAATACTCCTGTAAGAGCTGCCCATACCACCTCCTCGCACGGCCTTTTCCAGACCTTGTCTACCTGCACTTCCCTTAACTTCTCTCCCAATTCATAACTGAACTGCAGCGGTGTTGAACTGGGACGGCCGTGTCCCCGAGCTGCTGTAGGATATACAGCTCCATCGCTGTCCCCACAGCCAACGGCCCTACCCCAGCAGCATGCAGACCCCCTCATTCTCCTGTTTCCTCTCATGTATTATCTCTTGTAGTTTATTTTAAACCCTGGGACAGTGCTGCCTCCAGAGAAGTTAATAATCCCCGTTCGGGCTGCGAGGACTCGTGTCCCGCTCTGGCAATAAGCTAACCTTGCTGTGTTGGGAGTGCTGTTAGTGCTGATGGAGGGCACGGGATCTGACAGCTGTAGGGCTGGAGGTCAGGTTCACCGTGGTGCACACATCAGAATTTGAGTGCGATAGGCTTTGATAACATTAAATGGAGTGAAGAGCTGCTCTCTTACCCAGATTCTGGTCCTTTTTTCCCCTCTCCTTTTTAAATTAAGGCAATGCAGTGTTGTGTTGTAAGAAGGATCTATTTTTCTACTGACCCATTTCGGTAAAAATTCAGCTCATCTCGAGTGTGTGCTGCTTTTGAAGATGGAAAGAAATTCATAGTAAGAGCATGATGATCAGCTCATCTCGCCTCATGCATAACACAGCCCAGAGAATTCCCCCCAGGGACTCTCCTCTCCAGCCCAGCACTCTGCAGCTGGATGGCATCGTAGCATTTTGTGTGATTATCCAGACCCATCTTAAGGTCTGGCTCAGGGGGGTCGTTCAATCACTTCATCAGTAGGATGTGGGACACTTGCTGTGGGAGACAGCAGCCTGGCTTGGCCCATGTGCCATGAGCACGCTGACAATCCTGGCTCTTCAGCCTGCTCCCTGCATGTTTGAGGCATCTGTGCTTTTTCAGACCTTGGTTGAGGGAGAATGAGAGCAGTGAGGGTGCAGAGAGGGGAGCTGGCAGTGCTACCAATGTATCTCCTTTCATTCCTTCCCTTAGAGAGCCTGAGGTCACCTATATCTGTGGGGGCTATGGACACACAGGAGCTTTCAGGTCAGCTCCAGAAACCGTGTTGTGTAGTGAAGGGCCACACTGTCCTCTGCAGTGGGCTGTACCGAGCCACCCGATGTGATGGGGAGGTGCTAGGGGCTTGTGGCCTCTGATTTTACTGATGATGAGAGGGGAAATCTTTACACTTCTGCTTCATCTTTACACTTGAGTGCCCCATATTTTTTCCCTCTCTGCTTGCCAGGCTGGGGAATGGTTCCTGCTGGCTGCAATACACAGGGGATGGTTCTCACCTGGGACTCGTGGGCGCTCCCCTGAGCTAACACCAAAAGCAAGGTTCAGGGTGTTTGGGTGTGTGCCTCTGTGTCCACGCACATGTATTTTTGGGAGGGAATTGAGGAAGCATCCTCACAGGTGTAAACCAGCTCCCATACCAAATGTTCTTAAAATCCCTGCTTGCCTCCTCTTTCCTGCTTCCCCCCTGTGGCTCTGGCTCAAGGAGTTTTTGATATTCCCTGGGGAGGGGAGCGGAGCCAAAGCTGCACTGTTAATTGCTTCCCAATGAAAACTAGTCTGGAGCAAGAGCTGAAGCAAAGCAAAAAGGCGATAGCCCTTTATTTGAGAACTGATCCTGGTCACAGCTCAAACAGTGCTGGTCACAGCTCAAACAGTGCGGGTCTCCAGTACCTCAAAGGCACCTCCTCCCGCTCTGCTTCATCGTCATATGCTCCATCTCCACGCCCTCTTCTGAATGCATTGCCTTCATGGTTCTGTTCTTCACCAGCGTGCTCTGTCAGGAAGTCACCTCCTCCATTGGTGTCCACCTCCGCCTCCTTGTAGGAGAGAGCTGACCTATTTGAGGACCAGGTGTAGAACCGCATCTGAACACTGTCCCCCTCGTAAGAATAGGAAGAGAACAGGATTCTCAGGTGGTCATTGTCCGTGTCCTCTATCAGGTGGACCACATGGATCTCGCACTTGTCCGGCTGGACCGCATGCGGCTTTAGCTTGGGAGCAGTCTTGCGAGCCTTCCTGGGAGCAGTCTTGCGAGCCTTCCTGGGAGCAAGCTTGTCAGCCTTCTTGCACTGTATTGCCTTAGCTATAAGTAAGAGAACAGCCAATGTGATGGCAAACAACTCTATGAAATCCTGTGTGTCGCTATCCTGCGGGCACCTTCCAGCGTTGTCTTGATAAGACTTCGAATCCTGTTGGAATGGTACAAGTCTGGTGTACTCCCCGTTCTTGCCTTGCAAAGTCTCTTGCAAGTGGAGGGAGACTAATTGTTCATTAAAGAGTAAAAGTACCTTAATCAGCTGCTGGATTTCTTTGTCACCAGTCATCGTGGCAGTCAGTTGCTCTGAATCCACATCATGCCCAACAGCCATTTGGTATCCAGCCTGCTGGGCATGGACCTTCTCGACACAAAAGCAGTCATACTCCTGTGTGAGTGCAGCACACATTCCGGAGGCATTTCTTGGTGCCGGAGAGTTCTCTGCACAGCAATCATCTGCTGGTGTCACTCTCATCGAACACCTTGTCGGTCCTTTTGCCGGGAGAAATGGCCCACAGCACGCAGGCAGGCCTTTAGAGGCCACGTGCTTGGAGCTGTCATGGTAAGCCACAGAACCAGAGACTTCTGTCGTCAAATGCCCTGTCTGTCCTTCTTCTGGGAGACGTGGCCCAAAGCGCGCAGGCACGGCTTTATAAGCCATGCAGCTGTCTTTGGAAGCCACGCAAGAGAAGAGCAGTGCAATAAGAGTGGCGAAGTAGACAGTGGCACCCATGACGAAAAGAAGTCGGGTCTGAAGAGTCATGCTGAATGCAGTTGGGTAGCTCTGAATACAGATTTCCAGGCTAATCCCAACGGAGAAGTGTCAGCGATAGCCACAGAGTCACTATCCCACCTGGATAACAGGACGGAAGCCAACACCTGTTTCCACTGTGGAGGTGTCTGCGGGTTTGGAGGTTCCCAGGGTAGAACCTCTCTCTTGGAAGGGCGTTGCTTAGCAGCTAGAGACAACATCTCTGCAGCTCTGTGACATCACCTAGCGACTGGTTGTCACATGACTGCCAACCAGCTTCAACTTCTCTTCCCCTTCCTTTTTGGTCAGCTCCATGCATGTAGCTTCCAGTGGCATCTCCCTCTGGGTACTGAGAGGATGCTGGTTTCTCTCCTTCTGCAGATGAAGTGCAGGCAGGATAAATGAGCCTCCCCATCAGCTACGTGCCCACTGCAGACTGGAATGTCTCATGCTGGTGGGCAAAGCGATTCCTGGAAAGCATGGCAGAGTGGGAACGAGATGTTAGCCTCCATCCACTGCTGGCGGGGGTGGCAGCTCACCTTGCTCTGGTGAATGTGCACTTTTTCCTTAAATTGCTTAGGGCAGAAGGGGCTTCTGTCATAGTGTCAGCCAGGACACAAAGCCCCACAAAGTGACTCCTGCTCTCAAGACCTCTACGTCCCGCTGGCATCACCTCCTGTCTGAGGGACAATGTTTGAAGTGCCCTCAATATTCCCAGCGTGGTTCTTCTGCTGGTGTAGTGAAGGGCCTCGCTGTCCTCTGCAGTATGGTGACTGCTCGGTACCTGGAGGAACAGCAGCCTGGTGGGGATGCAATAGCTCTCCTGGTTGTTGGGATGAACTAGATCTGAACACGTAGTGAACCCAGGTCAGTTTGGAACCACAAATCTTTAAAAATCTGTACCTCTTAACAAACAGTCCTCTTTGTTTAAACATCCACTTGAGAGTAGCCCCGTCGTTTCCAGTGCGGTTGTATTGGACCTGTAGTTAAAAAAAAAAAAATCACTCGTGTACTAGGCAACTGATTTGTTACTGGCCCCCTTGGGCTCTGCTTGAGACAGATTTCACTGGGAAAAGAGCTACAGAAAATGTCAGCAGACAGTGTGTGTGCGCGCCAGAGACTCCCAGCAGCTGTGATTTCAAATCGATTTTATTTTCCCCTCATCTAGAGAGTTTTACACTTGCAGGGAGACATTTGGATGCATTTAAAACAAAACAAGGAAAAGGTTTGGGGAGGGAAAGAAGCCAAGTGCTTTCTAGTAGAGTGGGGATGAAGAAGAAAATGGAGGTACACTGAGAGACCTTTCTTGAGGGTCCATTTTTGGCTTGGTCCTGTGCTTCTTGTGATAGCATCCATCATCTAGTGTTTAAAATTCTTGCCTCTTTGCTTGCACGCAAGGGTCCATTTCTGCCTCCAGATTAAAGCTTTATGTACTGCCAGTGACCTGCTGCCTGTGTAAGGCTGTAGGTCTGTTTTGGGCTGGACAAGGAGCCGTGTGTCTGTCTGTGCCGTGACAGATGTGGGATTGAGGAATTTGATTGTATTGTGTCCTGCTATCTCCTGGCTGCTCCAGCACTACCTCTTATGTCCTAGAAGCAGCAAGGCATCCTGGCTTGCTCACCAAAACCTTTGCATAAAAGGAGAAATTGGGCTTTTTATGTTCTCCAACCTGGATCTCAGCAACTCTCAGCAGTAACCCACAGAGACGTGGGCAAAAAGACAAATCCTCTCTTCCTTGCCCTCCAGCCTCTCCCGAAGATGAATGGGGTACAGAGAAGGCTTTGGGAGTGAGGAAAGAGGAAAAACTGAAGTCTGGATGGGGAGCAGAACACCTATATCCCACCCACAGGCAAGGAGATGGGAAATCCTAGCTCTTAGTGCCTTTAAAATCCCTGAATGCTTTTGCAGAAGGACAGAGTGGAGGGCTGAAGAAGGACTCTAACCAAGGCGATCTACACTCAAGAAGCCAAAGTGATGCCCTGTCCACTCTGGCTTGCTCTGTGCTTTCCACTCACATCACTGTTGTCTGCGTCCTCTGTCACCAGTGTCCCAGAGGCTTTGGCTGCCGCTGGCCAAGGTTAAGCCAAGCAGCCCACCACGGTGGGGGGCTGTGCCAGGTGGTCTCCAGCCCCATGCTGTGTTCATTTTAGCCAGCACTGTACTCTCCTTCATCCCGCCCTACCCCTGTTATATTCATGTGTTAAATACATTGCAGATGCTCCTGGACGTATTCCTGACCCATTTTCTCTGGAGTCCCTGCAATCTACTTTGTCGGAATAATTGCAATTTATTTAAATGTCAACAAGCCACACGTGGGAGACAGCGGTTGTGTGCAGGAGCAGAGCAATTACAGGGAACGGGTCCCATCTTACCACTTGAACGAAGATCCAAGCTAGAAGAAAGGAAAAGACCATTTACCTCTATTAACTGATCACTTACCCCACTGCTCCCCAAGTCCCCGTGTTCCTTTATGCTGCTTCTTTGGGGCTACCACTTAGTGCAGGAGCTGGGATGTAAAACCAGCTCCTCCTTTTGCTTGTATTCCACAGAAATGTCTACTCCATCCAGAGGAGTTTAATGTAGATTTAGACCTACATAACTCTTAGCAAAGTCTAACCCTGCTCCTGCCCAAACACCTCAAGTTGTATCAGAGATGCAGAGGAGACTGACTTACGTGGACATCATTAGAAGCTCAAGAAAAGACACATTACAGGCTCCAGATCCAGCACTGATTTAACTCAGGGAATAAGTCTAGATGGCTTTTTTTTTTCCCCTCTGAGGTTTTTGCAGAATGAAGAGAGCAGCCTGGCAGTGGTATGATGTGTGTTTATACACAACCAGACTTCTTGTCCTTTATCTGTACAAGGTCAGTGTCTCGGGCCCACAGGCTGTGGCATTGTGCAGACACAAGAGACTCTCCCTGCCCTCAACAGCCAAAGGCCAAGAGCAGAAAAAGCCATCGAGGGGGTTAAATGCTTTCCTTGAGACATCTTGGCAGGAATACCTGGTTCTGGCTCAATGCCCTTCTTACCAGGGCATGCTGCTCCTTTGGGGTCGTGCTATGGGACCAGTGAGGACCAGGCTCGGGGAGCTGAAACACTGGTGACTTCCTGGGAAGGAAGATCTGGGGCCATCTAGTGACCTTCCAGTGAAAATCTTTGTGCTTCCAGTGCTCCCAGTTGCTCTTAAAAGAAAGATATGTGGGACACGCTTACCTCCCTCTTGCTGACTGAGCAAGTCCCCGGCTCTGCAGCAAGCCAGCTGGAAGGCAGACCCGCACCCTTTTGAAAATGATTTTCTTGCTAGGAGCTGATTTAGAAACTGGTGCATGTAACCATCTCCTTTCATCTAGGATGAAAGGAAAGGATGACCCATGTCTTTACAGAAGAGCTGAAACAGAGTCACCTCCCAAAATGTGAGCTGGGTACATGAGAAATGGAGTCGTGTGTGCAGAGAGAGGTTTGGTGCCTCGCTGTTTGCCACCGTGGGACACGGAGCAGGTTTGGGGGAGCTCTGCAAGCCTTGCTGTGTGCACCATCCCCTACACGTGTCCCAGCACCGTGTGCTCCTGTGCTCTACCAGGTGCTTCTCCTGGATTTCCCAGGGGTCCAGGCAATCTCTCCTCTGTTATTACCAAGTACAAGCATGATAATCTGGGCCCTAATGCACACAGAAGATTATAAAGCAGTGATTTATGGACCTGCTACAAAAGTACCCATAATCTGCTAATGCCTGCAATTAAAAAAGGCAGTTGAGCAAATCCGGACCATTGCAACTTAGTACCCATGTCTGGAAATGGAGTCCAGTTCCAGCTGTTTGCCTTGCAATGGAGGGAGACATCTTTATTAGATAGTGCTGGAAATAATAGCTTGCCTTTTCTGGTTTTGGCAAAATGCCCTGCAAACCTTGGACATGAAGCAAAAACTTCTTCTCCATTTAGCAGAGTTTTTTGTTCTTTTTAACAATCTGCATTGGAAAAAAAATGCAGAGAACAGTGCTTGTTTTGTCAACTTAGTTTTTATGGTAAAAGTTGGCTGGTAAATGTGGTAATTGACCCCTCTGAAATAAAGCTGTCTGGGCAGGCTTTTGGGAGGGAGAGCTTAGGAGGCAGAGTAAGAGGGGGAATCTCAGGATGAGGTGTCCAGGGGCTTGGCAAGAGCCAGCTGCTGTTTCTCTTGAGTGGCGGTGGCCCTCACAGATCTTCTGGTGTGAGGCAGACCCATATGTGATCAGCTGTCCAAACTGGGCAGAGCCAAGGATGTGTCTTCAGTATTCCATTTGTCCTTCCAGTCTGTATTCCCTACTCCATCTCCTTATTTTATTTTTTTCTTAATCTTGTGCTGTGCTCATGCTTCATGAGAGGCATTGCCTGGAGTCTGAACTGGGGGGAGAGTGGAAGACGGAGCTGGTGGGAGTGTGTACCGGGGGGAGGTCTTGGTTTTCCAGGAGGGACTTTGGGTGAGCCTTCCCAGGGTTACTCCTGTTTGCTGTTGTGTGTGTGGAGGAGGACCAACGCCACCGTGGTCACGCTGCGCAGGCAGAGAGGGCAGGTCTTGCTCCCGGGCTGAGCGCAGTGCCACAGGTCAATGCATTTTCCGTGGTAGGCATGGCAGCAGGACAGCAGCTTCAGCACCTCTCTGGGCTTGTAGGCCTGCAGGCAGATGGCACATTCGGGGTAGTCGGCGACCCCCCGAACCGTGCTGAAAGGAGTTTCTGGCCACTGTTCCTTGCTTTGCTGCTTGCTCTCCCTCCGGCTTTGGTAACTCTTCATGCATCTTGCAAGGAGCTGGATGCCTGTTATCACGGTGACCAGGATGCTGGTGACCTTGCAGACCAGCAGAATCAGATCAAAGCAAAGGAGGTCTAGAGCGTGGTTGAGGCACCTGCAGGCATGGTGGCTGAAGCTCCACTTGGTGTTATTCCAAAAGCAGCTCTCACCCCGGAGGATGACGGTCCCTTGCTCAGCCCGGCAGGCCTTCCTCTGCAGCATCATGTTGATGAAGGCCACCATGGGCCTTCTCTTGATTTCCCCATTACCTGCTGCAGAGTCCCCAAAGCCTGGTGAGTTGGTGGAGATCTTGTGCCCGCCTCGCTGAGCAGGAGGGGCCTTCGCCCCATGGTACAGGGGGCTGAGGGCCAAGGAGGCCATGTGGGCACGGCTGAGGGCAGGGCCGCCCACCATCTTGCCCTCGGCGAGGGGCAGCCCCAGGCACACAGCAAAAGCTAGGCCAGCTGGCCCGGTGCTGTTGGCATGGCTGCTGGCAGCCCTCTGGAGGCACAGGATCAAGGTAGCCATGCAGAAAGGGGACAGCAGCGGGTGCCGCATGCTGATGGCAGCGGGGACAGGGGTCTGGGGTGCCCTGGCCCAAGGGGAAGGCTCTTGGCAGGAGCCTGGGGCAGCCCGGGCCAACCGCTGCCTTCTGGAACCTTCTCCGTCCTTCCACGAGGGCCGCTGCCTCACAGGACACCTCTGCCTTCCCCTCACGCCTCTTCCGCAGCTCCCCATCTTCTCCTCCTCCTGTCCATTTGTCTCCCATCTTTATTTTTTTTTTCTCCTGCAGCCCAATGCAGAGTCAGCAGTTCTGAGGGGGTTGTTTCACAGGGGATTGTGTTTTCCTCCCCTTGGAATGCCCTGGGCAATTTGGGTGTGCAAAAAAAAAGGAGAAAATCTGGGGAAAAACTGCTTCTGCCCCTGTCTCATGGCTGAAGATTGCTTTGCCCTCCCTCCACGCTGTGCCAGTGCAGCCCAGTCACAGCAGCTTTCACTCCTGTCCTCTGTGTGAGGTTATACCACATGACACCAGTGCATGCTCTTCTAGCTGTTTCTGATCTTTCCTCTTTTGTCTTTTTTTTTTTTTAATCACTTTCCCTCCCCTGATACCTCTCCCTATCCCACATCCCATGATGTTCACCTGGGATGTCCACCCCTTGCAGGACTGGGCACTTCAATTTCCCCATGGCCACCGGGTCCCTTCACTCTTCCACATCTTCCCCACTCAAATTTCCCTCTGCGTTTGTTCCTGCAGCCCCATCCCTCTCTCCGGGGGTGCTGTTGGCAGATGTGTGCCCGCCCTGCAAAGCCGGCGCTACGGCAGAGCCTGGAGCATGGCTCCCTGGGGTAATCTGCAAAGTACAAGTTGTTATTACTCACTACAGCAGAACAATCAGCACGGGCTCTGTAACGCAGTAAGATAGATTGGAGCTGCTTAAGGCCAGAGGAAAATGGAATAGCTATTTTACAACAGGGTTTAGCTCCCACAATCCACCACTGGTAAGTGATGAGACCTGAGCAAAAGCCCAGATTTGAAAATTACTGGATTTGGGGAGCAAGATGGGGTTGTGCAGCAGGAGCCAAAATCAGACCTGGATGTCAGCTTGGCCCGGTGGCACGCCAGATCTGCCTTCTGAAGGCAACTCTCTACACGTGCAGCTCTTCTCCCAGTAGTCATGGAGGGAACTCCGCCACCTTACGCTGCTCAGGTGTAATTAGGGCCAGCGCAGCCCTTTGGAGAGCCCGTTTTTCATGGCAGCTGCACCGCTGGGGAACTGGAGAACTTGCTGGTTCAGGAAAGAGTTGGAATTTTAAATGAGGAGGTTACGAATGAGATGGTGCTAGGGTAAGAGGAAAAAGGGTGCTAAGAGAGGGAAGGGGTGCTAGCTGTGCTTGACAGTGATGCTCAGGGATCTGTACAGATCCTACCACCCAGACACAGTTGTTGAGGAATAATTTCCCTGAGTTATTCCCTCACAGTTCCAATTGGGAACCCCACCAGGCCAATGCAGGTGCTCAGCTGAACGGGCTCCTCTGTCGCTTTTGATTCCATGTTTGCTGGGCCTGGTGTGCCTATGTTGACAGAGAAAAGTTGCTCAGAAAGAACTGTGGCTTTCCTGGTTACCAGGGAGAACAAGAGGATTAGAGACAGACTGCTTTTCTACAAACAGAGGTGTTGATCCTTTGTGCAGAGTCAGGCTTCTCCACGTTGCAGTCTGATATGGACTGTTCCACCTAGAGAGAAATTGCAGAGAGGGAAAAAAGCAATGAACTTCCACCACTTTGGTAGTGAAGACACTGATTTCTTAAGTGCTTCCAGGGGATTTTAGGTTGTGCAATAAGATCTAGGTTATTGCATGTTTCTTTTTTTCTTCCAAACGTGTGTGACTCTAGCTTTCCTCTTGCCTTGCTAAAGATGAATAGCAGATCCTTCACTGTCACTTCAAGGCAGCTTTAAAAATATACCAAACTAGCTACACAAACCTTCGTAGTCTAGGGCATAAACCAACCTCCAACTGATTAGGATTAATGAGACACTTGTCTTAAATCAGCCAGTTATTTTAAATACTGTTCTCTTAGCTGGCAGGGCTGTAGGCCTAGGAACATCTGGCAGGGAGGGAGCAAAGAGCATCTTGGGGCAGTGATCTCTTCCATTGGCACATCTGGATGTGGAAGGAAACATCTGTTTGACCTGGAGGTGTGATGGTAAGCTGTGGTAGCTCTGTCTGTGGGCATACATCTGTCAAAGAAAACTTCTCCTTTCTCCATCGGTGTGTTCATGAGCAAGCACACACACCATGATGAAGCAGCTCATACCTTCCAGCATTTGATTAGGTACAAGTTGTATTTTTACCTGATTTAAACTTGAACAGCCCCTCCTTCAAAGTCAGGCTTGCCCAGGTCTAACCACACGCTGCATCTCGCACCGGGCTGCGAGCGTGCGAGTACACTGACCCGTTGCGCGTCAGACTGTCCTAATTTTGGTTTTACAGCTGCAAGCAGATGTTGTGTCCTCTTGAGGCAAAGCAGCTCCAGCCCAGTGATGGCATGTGTAACCCTGAATAAATCGTGGGCTGTTTGCACAGGCTTTCAGATGCCCTGACTGCTTGTTATCGCACCAGGGGATTTGTGTGAGACTTCAGTGCCAGACTCTGCTCTGGGACCGGGGCCTGAGGTAAGGAGGAGCCAGGGCTCCCAGTTGTCTCTCCAGCAGCTTGCTTTGGCAAAGGGAGGCCAGTCTGGCGTGCAGAGAGAGGAGGCAGGCTGCAAGAACCGGCCTGAGAGACCCTGGGATATCTCAGAGGGTTTCCAGGTTTGCTGAGAGAACATATGCTGGCTGTCTTGCTCTTTCGGGCTAAAAGGAAAACCAGAGAGATTTATCTGGTCACAAAAATGCAAGGTTAGAGAGGAGCAAACAGCCAGCTGCATGCATGTTGTGGTTGTTTTTTTTTTTTAATGGATTTTTTTCAATACTAAATTATCACACTTTGCAATAAAACTTGTTGTGATTTAATTTTGCTGGTCATGAGCTCCCAGGAGGATACGCTGTAAGCATCTGCACCCCGGTGGGGCCCGCAGGGTCAGAGCAGAGGCTGCGAGCAGAGAAGGATTCTCAGCTCGGCAGAGACCTTGCCGACGTGTAGCTGGAGAGGGACCTGCCCGCAGTTGGGAAGCGCAGGGAAAGGTTGACTGATATTTTCTTTTCCCACGTCAGCACGCCCTCGTTTAAAGACACAAGGTGAAGCTAGAGGCAAGCAGGCTTAAGCTGACGCCAAAGCATCTGCACAGAGGTGTGCAGAGATTTAACTGACTTGGTATTCAACTGATTTAGCTGCTGCAACTTCAGACCCTTAATGAGCCCCTGGGGAAGCAGCCAGGGAGGACGGGATGTCAGCCCTAATCTGGCCTCCACAGCCGAGCTCTCCCCCACCATAATGGGCAGAGGCAAGGCTGAGCCTGTGCCCCTGCTCAGCTCCTTGATTTTCTTTCCGCATCAGTTTCCACTGGCTGTTCTGTGCTGTGAAAACCAGAGCTTCCTTGGAGCCAGCGTGATTGCTGGCTCCGTGCTCTTCTCGTGTAGCTGGCTCTGACCCCGTCGTTGCCTCCTCGCGTGCTGCGAGCGAGCATTTGCAATCTGAAAGCATCGCCTTCATTAGCAGAGGTCCATCTCCTCCCCTTTACCATTTCACCCGCTGCTGTTGATTAAGTTTCTCTTTGCAGCTCTTCCAGGAAGCCAGAGGCCTGTTGTTTTGGAGATAGCCTTAATTTGTTTACTTGTGCATATGTTCTGTCTTGTACAATGAATGCTTCGCAGCTGGTCTCGAGCAGCCTACGGCAAAGGAGAAGCAGCAGGTTAAGCTTAAACCAAAGCGAGTCACTGAAAGCTGGCCTAACTTGCTCATTCAAGTGTAGGCACCCTGAGACTGACGTGGTAAAACACACTGCCATATTGGTTTAGATAGCATCTTTGCATTTATTGCTGGTGTCCATCACAATAGGGGCACTATCATGGTTTGCGTGTGCAGAATATCAGTTAAGGTTTAAAGACAGAAAACTCCCTGCCTCAGGTTTTACTATGCAAAAGCTCCAAGAGGCAGAAAGTCAGGGGTTAAGCTTGAGGCTTTCCTGCTGGACAGGACTTGCACTCTCAAGAACCAGAAACTCATGGTTTGAAGTGTTGTCTGCCTGGGGTGTGCTCAGGAGCAGAGCAAGCCACTGTCCTACAGAGATGGTCACCTTGGACCCTGCTGACGCATCGCTGGGGTACCTCCTCCCTGCTTGCACCGCATGTTGGGATCCTGCCCGGAACTCCTACTGATGCCAGCTGTCCTCCTGACTCACCAGGGAGATGTGAAGATATCAGTACAGCAAAGGGATCCAGCCCCTGGGGTGGTCCTAGGGAGATGGAGAATGGCAGAGCCTTCTGTGCTGCTTTCCTGCCCTATAACCTGCAGGACCTGGCTCTGTCAGAGGGGGAAAAAAAATCATTTGGATGTTTTACTGCCACTGTAAAGCTGTTACTACCTCCCTCCACCCGCCCTTTAGGAAAAAAAAAAAAGCCTTGTTTAATTTGCCAGCTTGCAAATGGCTCCTAAATAACACAGTTGTCTTTGGCTCAATCGATCAAAGGGCTCTGCCCATGAGAATGGTGACACTTTGCAGTTTCGGATCAGCTTTGTTTCAGAGGAATTGGATGCTTTTTTTTGTTGATTTTAAATTATTCTCTTGCCACGTTGAGGCTGAGCCAGATAACTGAATGCATAGAATCAATATTTCGCAGAACTGATAGAAAATTAGCCAGGTTTAATAAACTTCATGCATGGCTTCCTATTGTAGCTGTATATCAAAAGGAAAATAAATATATTGACTGGATCTGCTTACAATAGCATCTGTAAGTCATTCTGCGAAACGAGCCAATTGCACAAGCGGTTCTGCGAGGCCGTGCTGATGAGGGCACAAAGGGATCACGCTCGGGACACCTGGGTCCTGTTCTTGCTAATTTACTACACGACCTTGAACTTCAGGCCAAATTTTCAGGTATGTCTATGAAGTTTGGTTTGCGTTCTGTCTCCTGGAGTTTTATTTGAGATGCTGAGGGTTTTATTCCTCAGTAGCCCTGTGTTCTGCCCCCCGCCCTCGCCCCCCATACCAGGTGAGGTTGCTGGCACCTAGTGGTACTCCAGTCCTGAGACAGCCCCTGATGGTCTTCCCAGATTCATTTTTCCATCCCTGCATTATTTTTTGGTGGTTTCTCTGCAGTCTGGGAGGCCATTGTTCGTCTCCCATCCAAGGCTGCTGGAGATCATGGTGGGTAAGAGCTCTGAGAGCCGCTGCAGCGAAGCAATGGAAAGGTGGGACTAGGCAAAACTCAGATCTCAGGGGACTTGATTTTTGCATCTGCAGCTAAATGCATTATCTTCTGGGATTCAGGTAGACACTGTAACTGTTTACCCCTTGCAAACTTTCCCTTGAGATGTTTCCCGTAATCCAGTAAACGAACAGAGCCAGATGGAGCATCCAGACTCTCTTCCGTTCATCTTCATTTGCCCTGGCTGTAACAGACAGTGGCCCCACAACTGTCCTTTGGAAACCGCTAATGCGAGACCGCCACTGCTGCTCCCTTCCTTCTCCATCCATTTGCGGTGGAGAAACAGTTGCACATAATTGTACACGGTTTGAACATGCTGCTCCTAATCCTGCGTGCAGCTGCCTGCAAGGGCGTCTGGCACGCAAAGGTCTGCCGGCAGAGCGGGCCGGGCGCTGCCGCCAACGGAGCCAGACGGCATCGTGAGGGAGGACAGACGGACCAGCCCTCCGTGCTCCTGTCCCCATGGGATGCGCAGTGCCAGGCAGGGCGGAGGAGCAGATGTGTTGCCCTCTTAGATCCATCTAGCCAAGGTGCAGCTGGGTGGAGGCTAATGAGAGGTATGAGAGGGGGTCAGCTCCTGTCGCAGTGCTAAAAAGTGTCCATCTCTGGGTATGAAAGGACTTCTCCAGGACTGAAACTTGCTGCTTATACCAGGAATCATTGAGGAAAAGAAGCGATTGAGTCCTCTGGGATCAGTTCCCTTGATGTACAGTTAAAACTGGAGGGAGAAGCAGGCCCTCTCTGTGTCTTTTTCTTTTTATCTGCAGTTTGTAATGCTCGTGGGGACGTTACTCTGCCATGATTGCTCTGCCACTGTCCCTTGTGTTCTTCACCCCCTGCCTGAACCCACTACAGAATTTCCTGATGGTTTGTGTATGTTACAGAAGGTAGATCCATGGCTGGTGTAGATCAGCACAGCTCCCCAAACTTTGTCGAAGCAAAAAGAGGTGGTGCTGGTGGAGGATGTGGCCCCTGCTATTTTCATTATTGAGCTATAGCTGCTTCTGTAGCTCATGGAACGGAGGCCCCTCCTTCCCTGTGATGAGGTGAAAGCTGGAGCGGTTTTCCAGCCATGCATCTGGAAAGGGAAAATAAATGTGGAGGATGAGCAAGTCACGGGTGGGTGTTATTGCCGGGGATGTTAAGCATATAACATAATTTATCGCTTAAGTAACCTTGAAAGAGCATTCATTGTGATGGAGCCGCTGCGTTGGCACTGCAGTGGGCAGAGAGGCAAGAGGGCTCCGCTAGCAGGATGCGGTTGAGCGTGCACCTGCCATCGTTCATCATCCCGTTAACCCCACAGCTCAACTTCACTTCGAAATACGTCTTTTCCTCTCTCTTCTCTCCCTCTCCGCACCTGCCTGTCGCCACCAGCCGTCAGCATCCCTGCTTGCCGTGGCTGCTGCGTAAGCCGCCCCGCCGAACGCAGAGAGGAGGGGAGAGGTGCTGGTGAGCATCTGGGGTTTGCTCATGTGTGCGGCTGCCCGCTGGTGACGTGTGCGCAGAAAGCGCGATCAGACAGAGGAGTGCGAGGAGCCGAAAGGGTTTTGTTGATGAACGCGAGGGGAAAGCGCTGTAGCAGACAGCAGAGGCGTCTTTCCGAACCGCAGACACGTCCACGTGTGCGAGCGACGGCAGGGAGAGTGCAAGAGGGAGCAGACGGGTGCGTGGGCACGCAGATGTGTCTGGGACGGTGTGGTGCGTGTCAAAAATGTGTGCACTGAGGCAGATCTAGGGGGGAGCAAGAGTGGTGCCCGGATGAGTAGGGCCTGAGAGGTGTAAAATTCAAGGAGTGGGGGTGTCGGTGTGTAAATAGGTGTGAGGAGGGGTGCGTGTCCCTCCACGCGTGCAGGCAGCGTGGCGCAGCAAGGGCAGGGGGTCAGGCGCGCTGCCCGCTCCGTCACGGAGCACCACGTGGGCCTGGTGGCGGAGGGAGCAGATCTGACTCCCGTTGCCTTGCTGCAAAAATCACTGTTCACATCTGCATTTGAGGCAGATCTGTTTATATCTGTGCTGGTTTTGGCTGGGACAAAGTTAATTTTCTTCATAGCAGCTACTATGGCGCTATGGTTTGGACTTGTGCTGGAAAAGTATTGATAGCACAGGGATGTTTTCATTACTGCTGAGCAGTGCTGACGCAGAGTCCAGGCCTCTTCTGCCTCTCACCCCACCAGTGAGTGGGCTGGGGGTGCACGAGAAGTTGGGAGGGAACACAGCTGACCCCAACTGCCCAAAGTATAAAGCAGTATATAAAGCCGGGGGGAAAAGAAGGAGGGGGGGGGATGTTTGGAGTTACAGCGTTTGTCTTCCCGAGTAATGGTCACATATGATGGAGCTCTGCTTTCCTGGAGATAGCAAAAACCTTCCTGCCGATGGGAAGCAGTGAATGAATTCCTTGATTTGCTTTGCTTGCATGCACGGCTTTTTCTTTACTTTTTAAACTGTCTTTATCTCAACCCACGAGTTTCCTCGCTTCCACTCTTCTGCCTCTCTCCCCAACATCCCACTGCGGGGGAGTGAGCGAGAGGCTGCGTGGGGCTTAGTTGCCAGCTGGGATGCAACCACGACAATACCACAAAAATGAGTGTGGGTTTTGATTTTTTTTTTTTTTCCTTTTCCTTTTCCATTGGTTTTTCTGACTCTGCGATTCCCCGCTGCAGGAATGCTGATGGGCAGATGAAAAGCTGACTGCTGGGAATTCTCCAGCTCAGCTTCACAGACTCGACACATGTCTGAGCTGCTGTGCCCCGTCTCCAAAACCCATCCTCTGTCTTTTCTTGCTAGATGCTCTCTCTAGTTGCCGCTGTAGTACTCAGGATGACAACAAAGCCTCTGAAACGTTGGAATTTCCCTTCTCTCTTTAATGAAGATCAAGGGGAGAGCTGTGTCCCTGCATGTACAGTAATAACAGCGCAAGTTTGCTCTGTCTGTACGCCGTGTGTGGAAGTCAGCCATTATCTTTGTTTTTAGAGGAAAGGCGTGAGCCAACACTGTCAAGAGAAGAGCTTTTGTAGGGGGGATGCTGTCTGTAAGAGCAGCAGGATCGGGTCCGCAGCTTCTGATCTGGGCTTCAGCAGAAAATGTCCAATTTGGTTCAGCTGAGGCTATTCACCAGACAAAGCTGCCCTTTCATTTTCCCAAAGTTCTTTCTGTTTTCCCAATTTGAAATCCTTGTTTCAAAACCTAAAGCATCCTTTTTGGCCTAACACTTTGGCTAATTAAATTGTAAACCCTCTTGTCTTACACATTACAAAACATCAAGGTCTCTTTCAAACCCATTGGTGTTTTTTATCAGTCTCTGAAATTCTCGTGGAAGAGAAAAAAACGCTTCCCATCCAGCTCTGCTGTGTCACTTAATGTGTGAGCAATCACAGTGTGACACATTCACCGAGAAGCATATACAAATTGAATCTCTACGTGGGGTTGTCAGGAAACAAAACATGCTCAATATCTATTTCAAACACAATTTTGATTTTTAGCAAAGCTTCTGTGGAAAACTTAGCAACAAAGAAATAAAAATGACTCCTGCAATTTGGGAAGAGGTAAACAAGACATACAAAAATCCATGAAAATACCGTACAGTCGTCTCTAGGGATCGTGTCTCACTTGCAAACTGCTCCTTGGTGAACAGAGGAATGAGACCAGATCCCGCTCTCTGGGATCCCTAATCCCACTGAAGTCATTGCAACCAGATCGGTCTCCGGGATCATCGTGGTCTCTGAATTTGATGTAGGCACCAGCCGAAGCTGCAAGGCTCAGCAGCAGTTCAAGGAAGCGTTTTTCATCTCCTGGGTGGTCCTTAAGTCAGAACCCTCATCTCTTCTTTCCCCCTCCTTTCTCAAACTAGGCATTTGCTGATGCCATTCTTTAATCCAGCCAGGGATCTGCTCCATTTTCCATGCTCCAAGGTAATTTTGGCAAGGCCGCTCTGTTCTCGCATGCCAGTTAAAAAACACTCTCAGGCAGGTCTCCTTCCATGGGGCATTTGTAATCCTGAGAGGTTTGTGTGTAATAAATCTCCTTGCCTGTCTGGTTTTCATTCTGGGGGAGGCCTGTGGTGTAAAATCGCAGCCCTTCCTCTGTGTGGAGGCAGCTGACAAACAGCTCTTCTGATAATTCCTTCCAGATGGGGCCAAGCCGGAGTTCTCCTGACACAGAGCTCTGCAAATGTAACGGGCCTTTCCTCGGAGCTCTAGTCCCCGCAGCGTGGTGGAAGAGGTCCCAGCAGTGGTATTTAAGAGCACAGAGAAGCTCCTGGGCTTGGCAGACCACAGTACGTGCCGTTGTGGTGAAGGTCCGTCCACATGACAAACACCACCACGCAGGAAAGCAATCCTGGATGCATCCAGAGTAACAAACCCTTTGGGCTTTGGGTGCTCTCTCTTTCTCTACCCACTTGGTAGAACCCCATAAGAAGTGTCGTGCCTCTCCGCTCTCTTGACAATTTTCTGCATGTGACCAGATCGCAAGAGGCAGGAGGTGGTTGAGAATTGTCACAGGCAGCCCTCAGCAACCTGTGAGGGGACAAGGAGTCGCCCAACCCCATCCGCAGCAGGGAAGGCGAGCGCCGCACAACCCAGCGAAGCTGACAGTGGGTTGCTATAATGAGAATGTCACACCAGCTTAAGAGAGAATGAATTCTCTGCCCTGTGGCTGTACCAGCGCTGGCGTGTAAGGCAGGACATGGCTGTGCGAATGTATAAGAAAGGGAATTCTTTACTCAGGCTGCAGGACACAAACAGATGCTGCTGTTTGATGATGCAGGACAGAAGAGACTGAGTCATCGAACACAGCCCCTGTGGTCATGAGCTTCTGGCCTCATAATCCTCTTCCAGAAACCATGCTCCATCCTACAGTACTTAAGATTTTTTTTGCTCTCATTTTATTCCTGTGAGGATTCTGGTCCAGAGCACTTGGGCTGTTCTCTGAGGCAGGGATGCCATTGTGATTCCAGCCTGCGTGTATTTACAGCCAGGCAACGCCTTTTACCAGCCTCACCTCCTGCATGCTGCCTCACATCAGCATTCACTGATGAACGTGGAGTGGGGGGGATCTGCTTTGGTCCCCATCTTCATTTCCTCAGGCTGCACGGGCCACACACTTCTCTGGGTTTCAAAAGTGTTCAGCACCCTGCATCCTAAAATGGCCACCCTATAGGACAGGTGCCTGAAGCAACGAGGGAAACCTGGCCCCGGAGCCTTGCGGGATGTCCCTGAGCATCTGGTCTCCTTGCTGTCGCTTCTGTGCCATGGAAAACCTCTCCTTTGAAGAGGGAAGAAACAAGGATGCAGGCAGGGGCTGGCAACCCCTCAAATGTGCTGGTACATAAAACCTGCCCAGCTGCACACGTTCCCCAACTGTTTGCCTGAAAGCAGCACATGGCAAGGTCGAGCCGCCTGCCGTGGGTGGGCTGGGAGGAGGATCCAGCCTGTGAGAAAAACAAAACTGGCAGCAGGATATGAAAAACTGCTTTTCTCCACCCCTTGGTACAGCGGGCTCTGCCCCCATCACCTCTCCGCAGCCGAACAGTGCCGCAGCAGCTGCCGGCACGTCCCTGGCGTGCTGCTGTGGGGACCGTCACCACGTACTGGGTTTGCTATGAGCGTGGGTCTTTTCAGGTTGTGAGAAAAGCAGGTCAAGCATGCGAACACGTGGCTGCCTTTCAGGCAAGCTGTTTTGCACAGTTCTCCAGCAAAGAGATTTCCCTTTATCATGGGAAGTTATTGGAGTGGCCAGAGCTACAAAGCAAGGATTTAAAAGCATCTATGAGCGTTGGAGTTGAGATTAAGCCCTCCTGCTTTAGGGCACAAGCTATACTCTAAAGGGGAGGACAAGATGAAAACTTTCCTTTGAGCAGATTAGGCTATAACTTTCAAAAAGGCTTTTGATCTGATAGATGAAGTTCTGCATCTTTGCCTGCAACAGCTGGTACCATGGGCTATCAGAGACAGGCTGGCCAAGAGAGGTCTCAGATATCCACTGGGTTTCATACAAGAGATGTGTTGGGAGGAAAGGGGGTCTACGCAATTAATCCATCAGGAATGGTGTGTCAGGACCCAACTGGGGATGAGATACAGAGTGGGGGTTCCTTCTGAGGATGCTTTTCATGAGATGGGGTCCCACATCTCTCTCCCACCACTGCATCTCTCCTAGTCCCTAGCCCCTGGTACCTAGCAGAGCTCCCGGAGCAGCCTGGCTGCCTGCGCGTGCCGCAGAGGCTCAGGGCAGGGGAAAAAGCCCGGTGCTGCGTTGTAACGGCCCAAGGTGCCCAGCCAGTGGGGAAGGTGAGACCTCAACACCGTGGTCAGCGTGGGAGACTCGCTGTGTTCCAAGTCTGGCTGCTCCCGCATCCCTGTGTTCTAGCAGGACACGAGATGGCACAATGTCAAGGCGCTTTTCAAAGGCACTTCGGTAATTCTCGTTATCCTGAGTGCAAGGACCACCGGCCAGCTTTCAGCAGCACTTGGCTCCTCTTCAGGCCAAAATTTCAGTCTTCCGTTGATGCTTTCTTTCAGCCGAAGGAAGGAGGAGGTTGAATTTTGCTTCCATTGTCCCTGGCAAAAAGAGAAAGCGCCCACGCGCTCCATGTGCTTCACAGGCTGATCCAAAGCCCGGTGGATACGTTCCCTTTGACTTCAATGCAGTTGAAATTTTGGCCGACAGCGCTAAATGGTATCACCGCTACGCTGAACAGCTTGTGCTGCTGCTGGCTTGGAACTGCAGTGACCTGGCGGTACCGGTAGTGTCTGTGATCTGTCTCATTTGCTTGCGTCCCCAGAAGATGGGGTGTTTGATGAGCTGTACCTACTACCTGGAGCTGGGACAAGAGGCAAACACAGGTCAAGCCCCACAGGTCCTCCTGAGCTGCTAGAATGCCTCCTGCCCAAGCAATACAGATTTACACAAGTTCTTGCCCTTTAAAGTGTGCAATCGTCCTCAAGTAACTTGAAAAGTCAATTTTTTTTTTTTTTTTTTTCCACCAGCTCAACTGCTGGAGATGTTTCCTCCCATCTCCAAACCTGAGTGGTAACTTGGATGGTTTTTCTCCAGCAAATAACAAAATGAAGCAGCTGCTCTGCAGCCAGGGTGGCTGCTGCTTGCAGCAATGCTCCAAACAAGCTGATGACGTTTGATAACACAGGAAAGATTTTTCTGAAGGGCAGCGGTAAGGACGGCAGCTGCCTTGGCATTCTTGGCTTTGCCAGCTCAGTTTTCTGCAGGTTTGTTCCAGCAGTCCTCCAGGCACATTGAATTCCTCCAGGCTGGATCTTTCTGCTTGAAGTGATGGGATTTTGCCAGAGTGTTTTCTTTTGGAGCTGGAGCCAGGCTAGCTGGAGTTGGCCAACAGGACCACGTGTGCCACCCGTGCTGCGATTTCAGTGGCGCGGCGGTGATGCTCGTTGCGGCCGGGGTTAGAGAGGGCCGCTGTGGTGTTCTGCCGTGCGTGGCAAGCAGGCATACGTTGCCAGGCTGATTCTCGCCTTGAGCCAGCCTGTGTACTTGTTAGCTTTCAGCAAAGTTATTCTTGGTCCGTGCTGCTCTGAGGTGATGAAAAATAGGCCCTTCTGGGTATAAAAATGTTTTCATTTTAGAGTGTTTGGGAAGTGATGCCAAGGATGACAAAAGCAAAGACCCCCCAAGCAGAGAAACACTTTTGTCCGAGCGCTTGAGACCCGGCCGCGCTTCATGCCGAGATACAAAACCGCGGGGGAACAGGATCTGGAGGAGCTGTGGGTACCAGAGGCGCTGAGCAAGGCTTCATAGGTTGCGTACAGCTCATTTAACACCACGCTGAGGCTGAATCTTGGTTATTTGGCAAGCGGGGGTGTGCAGTTGTTGGACCAAGTGACATGACGACTGTGGTGTGTCTACGTCTACAGGGTCTGCAGAGACAAGGCTTCTATAACACGGCTTTGTCGGGCTGTCCCATGCCTGTAAATGCCTCATCGATCTCCCCCTGCCTCAGTTTACCCTTTCCTTGTACAAATTAGATAAAAACTACCCCGATAAAACATTCCTATTGACTTCAGGCTGTTTTGAGAATTAATTAACAGGCGGCAGAAGCTACTGAGATCATTGGATGAAAGCGGCTATAGATATGCAAAGCAGCATCATTATGCAAAATAAAATTTAGAACCTTTGTCAAATAAGTGTTGAAATGAATGTATTGCAGCGTGTGCCTGGCTCCGCTCGGCTCCTGGGCTCTCCCCTTCAATCATCTGATAATCCCAAGGGAAATGGGAAGAAAATGAGATTTATGGGAGAAGTGTGAAAATGCAGAGGCAAGGTCTAAAATCAGATTACTAATGAAGAAAAACAACAAAAGAGAACCTCTAAAAGAAAAGAAAGAACTTTTCCTCCTTATCTCTTGAAGTCTATAAACTCCTGTGTACACACCATAGGCTGCAACATAAGGAAAAGCCAGAATCAGGTTTCAGATTACTCACGCTTTTTAAATTTCCTTTTTTTTTTTTTTTTTGCACAGAAAAAAAATTCGTAGGAAAAAAATAATTTCAGGTATAATTTAAAAAGAAAAATGCCTGAGAAGGGACACACTCCATCAACTAATTAAACATGTAACAGAGGTGCAATATTCTCAATTAACTACAAAGGTGTGCTTCCACTTCTAATTGCTGACAGTTTCTTTTGGTGCCTGTGTGCAGATTAATTGTCGTCAATGGGTAGCTGGTTAGCTTGATAATGTAATGTTTGAAGTGGAGGTGGTAATTACTTTGATTAAGTTTTGGTTGTTTTTTTTTTTCTGAATGGTACTTGGAGGTTGGGCCTTGGGTTTGGAGTATCAGCTAAAAAAAAAAGGAGAGACAGAGGGGGAAAAAAAAAAGCAAAGTTGAATTTAAGAGTTTAATGTTAGCGGGGTAAAGCCCTCCCATGAGTAACTCGGTACCTTCGGGGTGGGGAGAGGGGTCGCGCAGCCAGCGAGCTGCGATTTTGGGGCCGATGGGGAAGGCTGGAGCCAGGCTCCCGGTGCATCGCCCGCAGCACGAAGGGCCACCGGCCATGCTGGGTGACAGCGTCCTCTCCCGCGCTGGGCGAGCGGGGTGCATACCACCCGTTAGCTGCTTCGTTCACATCCATGGAAGAGCGAGGGGTCAGGCTGGGGTGATTCCGCAGGGCTGACCCCCGAGAAGAAGGGGATTGCCCCGGATTGCAGCGGGACGTGTGGCCGGGGAAGGCTGGAGGGGAGAGCGAAGGCACAGGAGGCTCTGCAGCCGGCTCCAGGCGCTCCGAGGTGGGCCCAACGCTGTCTCCGCGTGTGATGGATGATGCGGTTGGGCAGCCGCAGATGTTCCCTCCGTCCTCCTCCCCAGAGCCCCACAGCAGGTGAGGAGGGAGGCAGCGGGGCAGGCATGGCAGTCGGCAGCCGGCTCCCTTCCCAGGCAGCCCGCCTGTCACTTGTGCCGCTCTTGTCATTTTTTTTTTTTTTGCTGGCGTGGGAAAGACCAAGGGCAGGAGGCTGAGCTTGCAATTCAAACCCCGGCTTCCCATCTCCCTCTCCGCTCTTGGCAGCTGAGAGCTCTCCTCAGTGGAGCCGAGGGATTCCCAGGCTTTTATCCTCTGCTGCTCTCAGCTCTCTGGTATGAGATGAAGTCACCTTCTTCCTCCCTCCTGCCCAATCCTGCCACTCACAGCCGCCCACCACGGCCACCTCTCCCGGGCTCTGTCCTGCCGGAGAGCGTTCCCTTAACCTTCCCTCCCTGCTGCTCTCTGCCCCTTTATCTTTGCGTTCTCTTTTCCTTTCCAGCCCTGGGGCTGTTAGCGGAGCTGAGCCGGGGCCAGGAGGAGCATGTGGAGGAATTGGATAAGGAACAGGATCCACTGGCCTGCGAGAAAACTTGGCCGGCGCCTGTGCCAAGGTTGGCTTCGTCAGAGCGATGCTCCGGCATGTGCCAGGCAGAGGGGGCTGGCGGGACAGCACCTGGGGGCCTGCCAGCCCCCCGATCCCTCCAGCCGCACAGCCTCACGCTCCTTCCCTCGCTCCCGCTTTCCTCTCCTGCCTCCTCTTCCCCTCCGGATCCCTCCTGCTTTGCCCCCCGCCAGACCGAGAGCCGAGCTGAAGGGCAGCGTGTGCGTGCGGGGGGAAGGTACCGAAAGGAGCCGCGGGGCTTTTCCTCGAGAGTCAGATTGCCCTCTCGCCGTAATTAAATTGGGAGGCAGGATTCGATTTCCGCGGGGGCGGAGGCTTTGACAGAACCTCTCTATTTGCAGTAGTTTGCGAACGCCGCGCGCTCGAGTGAGTCTGGCAATAGCCCAGCCCAGGCACCGTCTCTGATCGCTCAGCAGATGATGGGGACACGAGGATGACGGAGACATGGGGGGCAGGTTAATTTGCCAGAGAAAAACACGGGTTAACAGCCACATTGGCAAGGAGAGAGGCTTATCCTGAGGTTTTCGAAGCTGAGGAGCAATGGGTGACCGTGCCAGCAGTCAGGAAGGCCAGATGGTCCCCATTTTAATTCCTCAGCAGCCAGCGGGAATGGGCTCGCTTGTGGGTGCAGCTCTGGACCGCCCTGGAAGAGCCTTGCACCTCAGCACAGGAGAGCTGCTCTTTGCTGCTTTATAGATCAGTAATGCAAGTGGGGAAACTGAGGCACGGGCTGTTTATTTAGTGTTTGCACAAGAAGAAACTCCTCTGGTACATTTTTTTTCCAGTGATTTTTCCTTTTTTCCACCTTGCTCTCCTGTCTTGGGCAGGACGAGAGCGTGTCAGGGATTTGCAGGGATGCTTCTTGACACAACCTTCCCGTCCTTCTTCCAGGTCTGCCGGGTCTCACCGGACTCATCACCCCGCTCAGATGGGGGCTGTAACTTGTGCAGCACTCGGCATCGCGGGGCCCAAATTTAAGCGCGCTCTGATACGAAGGAGGGTGTTTTATGAAGCGAACACTAATAAAACCTCTCTGCTATGCATCATCACATGGCTCTTTTAATGTCACAGTCAGGGGAGATGATTGCGTTCTGTATTTGGTAGCGGTGTTCCTGTATTTTTCAAATCCCTCTGCTTCTGAAGCCGAGTTTCCGTGGTTACCGGGTCCGGGGCTCTGAGCGGTGGAAAAAATTAGAATCATTAAAAAAGGAAAAAGAAAACTGATCAAAATGATATGAAATAGCTCATTTTGCAAAGCAGGCACTCCCAGTTTTAAGGTCTTCAGAAAACCTACCGATGAGATGTTATCCTGGCTTACCTCGGGGCACGGCTGAAATTGCAGGGAATTTTATCCAGCACGGAAGCTGTGATGGTTTTGCCAGCCCAGGACGAGTATTTGTGTTGTGGGGTTTCTGATCAAGAGAATTTTTTGATTTTTTTTTTTTTTTTTAAATTGATCTACTTCTTAAGGGAAAGTTATTTTGTAGGAAATTTTGCAAAAGCGAAACAAAAAGAAGGAAAGTGTGTTTGGAGCGTTTCCAGCCGATGCAGATGAGCAGTGGCCGATGGAGTGGGACGTGGGCAGCGGTGCCTGCTTAACACAGCTCCTGGAGTGATCCCTGAAGTCCAGATCTCTCCATCCCAGCTGTCTCCCTTGCTGAGCAGGATGCTGCTGCCTCTCCCTGGTCATCGCTGTAACCCCTCAAAGCCCAGTTGCCCTTGCAGGAGCAGTTTTATCCTCCCAGCGTGCTTTGAAAAATCCCCCGTCCAAACATCAAACCACAGCAAACCCCGAACGTCCCCACCACGGGCCCCAATTCCATCATCTGGTGTTTGGGGTGGGGATGCAGATGGCCATGCTCCCCACGTCTGCGTGGGGGCTCCCGCTCTCAGGCAGACGGGAAGAAAGATGGGGTGCTGGCAGCAAGCTGGAGCAGAGCTCGGGGTGCAGTGGGGTCGCAGCTGACACCGCTCGGCTCCTGACGGAGAAGGCAGCGAGTCCCCTCTTTGGTGACCCCATGGGCCTGGCCACCACCTTGCCCTCCAGCAAGGGGGGGCAGGTGGCTGAGGGCAGCATCCCCCTGCCCACCCAAGGGCTTTGGGGGGGATTTTGGGGAGAGACGAGTGATGTGGGCCAGGTTTAGACCCCAGCTGCCGCCCCAGCACTGGACTGTCCTGTGGCACTGGGCCCCCCCAAGGCAGCCCGGAGTGGGATGCGGGCGGTGGGGTACCGGGGCCCTGCACCCTCTCCAACTCGGGAGAGACATCTCTAGGCGAGAGCCCGGCAGCTCCTCAGCCATCGCCATGGTTTCCTGGAGCATCCTCTTGCTGCTATTAAACGGCACTGCTCTGAGAATTGGAGTAAAGGGATCTTCTCGCTACAGGAGCTCCTATGGGTATTTTTCTCCTGTTCTTAAGTGGCAAAAAAAAAAAGAAAGAAAGAAAGAAAAAGTCTTTTTTATTATTATTTTCTGCAACATCTGCAGTCATGAATTGGGCCTATAAAACACTGTGTAGGAGACTGTTCCTCCTTCATTTGATCTCCTTTCATTCCCAAGAACATTTTTCTCATCAAAGCCTGCAGATTTCAGACACGCCATAAGATATTTTTAATCATCTTCTGTCACGAAGTTTCCACGTTAAAGGAGCCTGTGCCACGCAGAGAAAAGTCTATTTATTCTCCCTTGTTTAAAATACCCTGGCAGTCATTATAATTACAATACCTTTTCCCTACTCCTCTTGGGATGTACAAATGTATTTACACAATTTACAGTAGAAGCGGTTTCCTTCCCCCGTCCCCTCACGCCTTCCCCATCGCCTCCCTCCTTCCCCCATACGTGTAACGTGTGCGGTTTCAAATATCACAACTTGGCAAATAAATATTACAAGATTCAATAAGAGGAAGCTGCATTTGCAAGTCTGAGGCTAATTTAATAAATGATGGCAGGAGCTTTAAACATGTCTCCTATTTAAAGAGCACAACACCGAACTCTGGAAGGAGCTGAGAAGTGGGCTAAATCTTTTAAAGGCTTTCAATGAATCCTTTTTGTCTAAAGCTTGGAAAATTAAAATCCTCCCGAGCTCATTTTTGTTTGGTTTTGTCACAGCAGACGTAAGCCAAACCTGCGAATGGCACCGAGCGCACCGCAGGCTCCGGGCTCAGCGTGGGACATGGGGTGGTGTCTTCGGGTTCATCCTTTGCAGGAGACAAGGAGGGGGAAAAAGGAAGTAAAATTTGGGTGGAAGAAAATGTCAGCCCTCTTTATAGGAGAAAAGAGGTGGGAGGTTGCCTTGCTGCTCACGCGGAGCCTGGAGCGCATGTGTGGGCCGGTGGGGCTGGTTTGGAGATGCTGCCGTACAGCTGTGGCACTGCCTGCGGTCCGGCCACCGCGGTGTTTGGTCCCAGCTTGTACTGACAACTGGGTCCAGCTGTTGGGGGGAAAATGGAGAGATGTGTGGAGGAGACAATGCAGAGGTTGGGGCTTGGCCAGATCTCCCCATCGCCTTACCATTTCTAAATCCCACAAATCGCCATCCCCGCTGCCTTTTTCTTTCATCTCGGCTTGCTCTCTCGCAACCCTTCCAGCCTGGAGGACTCCCAGCCACCTTCCCTTTAGCCCTCCGTGCAGAAACACAGCTTTAGAAGATCATAGCAGGCTCTTCTGGCTTTGAACCCTACTAAATCTCTGCAAGTAGGAGATAGCTTGGCAGATCGGATTGGGTTGGACCTCCTTGGATCCTCTGCTTGTGAGCTATTTCAAAGATCACCTTAAACCGGTCCGGGTAGGATCTTGGTTGGATTTAGTCAGAGGTAACTCGACATCAGCAGCAGACAAATCAATACAAATATTTAATGGACTCCGCATTTTTACATCTCTCTCTGCTCTACAGCGGCAAGTTGTACTGCAGATGGGGAAATGGAAGCACAAAGCAGCAAGATGCCTTGCAAGGAGTCCCTCGGGGTTAACCAGAGAACAAGGAGGGCAGCGCGGGGTCTGGTGCCAGCTCACAGCCTGCCAGGTGCTGTGCCAATGCCTGGTATGGATGGACACGCATCGGATGTAGTCCATACAACTTGGTGTCACCAGATCATACAGCGCTGGGCCTGGGAGGATTAACCTCTCCCTGTTGACATCCCTGCTGGGGAGCAGCTTGCTCTGGTCTGGAAATGATTTGTCAGATGATTCCCACCTGCTGTGCAGGCAGGATCTTCCCCAGCAGCGTTACACCAGGAAGCATAATCTTGATGGGCAGATTCCTGTGGAGAAGGAGACAGGAGAAGGAGCAGCACCACCATGCGCGCACAGGAAGCCAACAGCGTTTTGAGGCTGAAAGCTCAGCTTTGGCAATTAATCCTTCTGGGGTCTGGGGAGAAGCTAATTGCGTGCCTCAGTTTCCCCAACTTGGTTCCACAGTGGCTGTGAGGTTTCCACCCTTTTCTGGAAGGCATCGAAGGCCTCAGCCGTACACCCCAAGCCCCTCATGTGCCCGCTGACGGGAGCAATGTGTCGTACGGCTGATGGAAGTGAGCAAAGGTCTCACCCCGCTGTGATGGTGAAGAGTTGAGTGACCTAAGCTCCAGATGGGAAGTTGTAGCTGGTGTAGTGTTTGTTCCCTATTATATATATTTCTATATTTTATTTATTTATGCTTATTTTGTGCATGTATGTTTCTTAATGTTTATACAGTATTCATCAAGGGATGGGGCTGGAGCAAACCCTGAAGATCGGTCGTGGTCGTTCACAACCCACCCTACGTGGGTGCAGCTGGAGGCTGCACTTGCCCTGGTGTGATGTCTCCACTCAGGACAACCATGTCTGTAGGAGATGCTGAAGCCCAGGCTGGGCCCCAGGGACAGGACTGTCCAAGCAGGGGAAAGCAAAGCACCTCCCAGTAACAGGGAGGACATGGAGGACTTTGAATGTTCAACTAGAAGCCAAATACCAGTTATTAGGGTGATTCTCCGAAAACCTTGTGGGCATCGACAGCTCTCCACCTCTGTGATGTGTCCAAAAGAGCACTGACGGCTGCTGCTTCGCCCTCTCTTCCTCCCGTGAAGTCGGGTTATCCCCTTTCCTCTCTCAGTGCTGGCAAAGCCCCAAAACACGTCCCTTCGTGCTCGATTTCTAAACCAGACTCCTTGCTCGGCAGGGTGTAATTAAGTCAAAGCTCTGGTTTGAGCAGTTGGAGCTTGGAGGGGGTAGTGGGGTGAAAGAGGACACAAAATATACATAAATCCGTTTTCTTTGTGCTCTTATCCACAGTGACAGCTACAAAAAAGCGCTTTATGGCTCCAGTCACATCACATCTCAGCACGATGCGTGCCACCACGGGGAGGCCCACCATGCGATCATTTGGAAATGGCAGCTTCTCTTAAAATTTTCAGGGTGATGAGCAAAAAGGAAAGGGAAAAAAGACTCGGAAAAGACCCAAAAGGCTGATGTCATTCCCTTGAAGAGAGAGGGCATCAAAAGGATGACAATGGCCTGTCTTGGACGGTGGTCAGGACGCTGAGGAGCTCAGTAACAAGCATGCGGCTCCATTCCGAGGCAGTCATGCTTACCCTTGGCCATTGCCACAAACCAGCCTCCATTTGTGGGAAATACCCACAATTATTTTATTTTCCTCCCTCCTTCTACAAGTTCATGCCCTGGGAGACCCTCCTACACACCAGGTGAGAGAGGGAGGGGAAACATCTCCAATCAAGCAAAGCTGCTTTGGTAGGGTGCCCCTGAGCTGCTGATGCTGATTAATAACATCTGCTCCATGGCTAGAGCTTCCCCGGGACGGGGGGAGGTTTGCTGGGAAGCTGAAGAAACCCTCCTGAGATGGCTCCTGACCAGAGGTGAGGAGTGAGCTGTTTCTTTGCTGGAGTTTGGAAATTAGAATGGTACTACTGGGAGGGGGAAAATAATAGTTGAGAGAGCTTGTAAGGAAAAGCAAATCAAAGTACACCATGTATCTGTCAGTAAAGGAGCCCTGGCATGCCATGTTTTAAAATATATTGCTTATTTTGAATTATGCTGGATATTTTTCTGTATACAAAATGAGGAATAGGAGCCCTGGCAACATACAGTCTGGCTGGGTACCTGAGGTGTTAACCGAGTATTTTCCTGCCCTGAGAGTCAGGCAGGAACCGAGATTTCAGCCGTTACCTCCAGTGTTTCTGAGGTATCTGAATAAAATTAACGTTACTCAAAAGGGTTGTAACAGCTTGTACAAAAATCAGGTTCCCTCGCAGGGCTGTGCTGATTTTGGTGGTGTTATCAGTGTGCGTGGCCTGGAGCGGCAGTGAGGAGGGCGCGATCTGCTCGTTCATCAGGGGTTCTGCAGCCTGATTTACTTAAGGGTTGCGCTGATAGGGAATTTATGGAAGAAAATGAGGATCCTTGCTTCTGTGCTCTACAAAGGGGAAAGAAAGTGATGTTCACCTTGAAAAGCTGTCACGGATTGTTCTGCTCTTCTGCAGCTGGTTGGGATCCTTCCACCCATGGAGAAACTTTGTAAAATGTGGGGGTTTTTGCTGAAAGCAAAGTGTCTGTTTTGTGAAAATGTTGTGGTGTTGACGGTGTTTACAAAGCCAAGGCTTTTGTGTTTTGGTGGTCCTTTTTTAATGCTCTGACCAGGAGGCATGAGATGGGGAAACAGGGCCCCCAGTGAAAAGCCTGAGGGGCTGGGCCCAAACTGGGTGTTGTACCACGATCCTGTGTCACAAGGCTTTTAAAGGGTCTTGGGTTTGGTCTGCTGCAGCAGGAAACAAACACTGCAGTGGTGAGAGGTTCTGGGAACCAGCTTGGCTCCCCTGAGCTGCTCTGACGGTGGAGGGCCAGCAGCAGATGCCACATTTGTGCTGTTCTCGGGTCAAATTTCGGAGGAGGCTCTTTCCCACGGTGTCATTTTCTGCGCCTTCTTTGGAAAGCAAAGCGCCACTTTCGGCTCAGCAAAGCCCATAATAAAACTACCCTGAGTTTGCTGCTGCTGGGGTTTGTGCTGCCAGCAGAAAACCTTTGGAGCAAACACCTTGGAGAGCTGAGCTCCGTCCTCCGCTCGCGCCGGGTCTGCTGCCACGAAATGTCCACGCAGAAATCGGAGCAGCCTTAGCTCCATCCCTGCTTTCTCCCTTGGTCCTGGCTAGAGGAGGATGCTTTACAAAGAGATTTGAAAAGAGATTTTTCGCCGATTTAGATAATAACACCACTTGGTGAAATCAGTGCAGGCGAGCTGCTGCGCCTCGTGCATTGATTCGCCTGCTCCAGGTCTGCTCTCCGATAGCAGGTGGGACTCTGAGCTTGGCTGCCTGTGGAAGGGGCCAGATTCTCCTCTCCCACGTGTACCAAGGCAGGTGAGGTTGGCTCCAAGCCTCTTCAAGGTGTTTTTTCAACGCTCTGTGTAGTGAAAGAGAGATCAGGGCTGGCAGGAGGGCTGGTGACAGCAACAGACTGTTAATGCTCCCTGGAAGCCTCCAGTGAAAACACGTTATTTGGTATGGGCAAAGGCACCCACCGCTCACTGCTGCTTCAGGGGCTGGTGCACCATCCTAATCCTGGTATCCCGCTCCATGCCTTTGCTAGGGCTTTCTGGACTTTCTGGAGCAGGTTATCCTGTCCCCCCACAACCGTAAGCTTTGTCAGGGGAGAGTTTGGGGACCTCGCCTTCTGTGGGATTTCTCCCCAGGGTGCCAGACTTGCTGTACCGCCGCAGTGGGACTCACCTCCACAGACCATCTGCTTTCCAGGCTGGCTGTGTCGCGTTTGGTGCTACACGCTTCCCTGACGGGAAAGTCTCCGCCAGAAATAGAACAGCCTTTCCCCGAGGCTCCCCGCTCACGGGGCTGTCTCATCGATACGGAGAGCATCGATCCTTCTGTGCTGGGAGGATCGTTGCAGAAATTCAGGCTTTTTTCCCCGCTCTGTTCTTCCACTGCTTTTTCTAAGCCCATCACTGCTGGTTTTGTCAGATACCAGCGTGCACAGGAGCAAAACCGAGACCCGCCCAACTCATTGCACGTGTGAGCCATGCAGTTCTGATCTCTCATGCTAGGAGGAGAGCTGGGTGGGATGCTGCAGTGGTCCGGGTGCTGCTGGAGCTCTTACGGGAGCACTCGGCCCCCCAGCCGTGTCACGGGGAAGGGACGGGAGGAGCCCAGCGGGAACAGGACAGGCTCTGGGGCAGGCGGCCCTGCCAGCAGCGAAGCAAAGCGCGCATTCGGCCCTGGGGACCCGTGTGTCGAGCAGAGAGATTAAAAGCCCAATCAGTGTCTTTTCATCCACTCCTGGATAACTGCTGCGGCACCGTGACCCGTCAGCGCTGCGGCTCCTCCCAGCCCTTTCCCCTCCACCCCTTCCCCGTGCCCTGCGTGGGCTGCTGGTGTATTTTTATTGATCTCTCTTATGTAAAGCTCATCGCTGCCATTCACTCCTGAGCAATAACCAGGGCTCTTTGTTCCCCTGCACAACAGAGCGTCCCTCACAGCCCCGGGAGCCCGGGCCACACTTTAAAAGGTTAACATCTCTGTTAGATTACAAATCGCTCCAAAGCTGTCTGCTGTCACTTGCAGGAGGTCAGAAATAATCACCTGGATCCTCTAACTATTAACTGAGCCTGAGCGAGATGCGCTTCCAGCGACGGGAAGATGCTGTGGCGGTGCTGCTGCCTCTGGTTATCGAGGGAACGATGGTTTGGCCTGAGCATCTGAGCGAAGCAGGTTTCGCTCTGCTCAATTTCCCAGCGCTGCTCCCCTCGTCTGCAGACGGGACGTCGAGGCCAAGGCCCTCGCAGGGAACGGGGCGCTTGCGCCAAGGTTTGCGAAGGGACTCGAGGGCTCTTCAGGTGCTGAAATGTTGCTGGGTGACTCTGAAAGCTCTGCCAGCATCCCATCATCAGACGAGGACAGGCCGCATGTCGGACACGCGGCATGTCTGATGTGCTGCACGTCTGCTGTGCAAACCTCTGGCATTTCCACGCATCCTGGCCATGCGTGGGTGCTGGGTGGGGTTGTGCACCCTTTGTGTGGTTCGGGGTCTGCCCTCCTTTCTGATTGTCCTGAGCAGGGAGGGGATTGCAGGTTGGGGAATTAACTCTCAGGGCCAGGAGGAGAGGACACCCGGCTCTTCGTGTCATCACTTTTCTGGTGATTGAGATCCCAGCCGTGAATCTGAAAAATCAAACTAAACACGGCTCACAACTTTGGCTTGTTTGGGAAAACAGCTGGACTGTACTCTTAACTTGACAACGAGAAGCAAATCTGCTGCTTTGCCTCCTTTCACGTCTTTCCTCGAGCCCCCTGGTCCAGCAACTCCCAGGCCCGGAGTGGTGGGAGCAGGCTTGTTAGCGTTTCACGCGGGCACATTTGTGTGTTGTGCTCTTGGTTGAGTTGAATCCTAATTTGTCTGTCTTTGGGGGATGGCAGACAGCTGCTTTAATGAGTTAACAGTAGGTTTGAAAATAACCAGCAGCTGTTCTTTGTGTGAGCAGGGGCTCTCCTGCCACAGCTCTGCCGTCCAAACCCAACCTTGCAGGGAGGCGCATGCTCGGGCCCCGCTCCCTACGGATACCTTGTCCCTCCTGGCTTTGCTGCCTGGGTGGGATGAGCTTCCCCCGGCAGGTTCTTTCGCAAGCGTTGCTTGGAGAAGCCCTTAGCCAGGAGCAAAGGACTCTCTTCAGCAAGGATCTCTGCACAAGGGGCAGGGATGATCCTGGATGTACCTGGTACAGCTTTGATCACCTTGAGAGCACCTTGCTAGAAAAAGCAAACCTGGGGCTTGTTTTCCACCTGCAGTTTTGACCTGTGAGCCTCCAGAGGTCCCCAAGAGACCCCTATCTAGCCCTGATGTGCATGGACTTTTATTTGGAGGCGCAGGATGGAGCAATGCCCACCCAACAACCGTGCGAGTTGATTGAGAGGATTTCCTTACACAGCACAACCACCTTTGGTGCTCACGGAGCCCACGGCGTCCCCAGGTCCATACAAGTTCTGCAACCACACCAAATCCCATGGACCTCCTCACAAGCCCAGTCTGGCACTGCCAAAGCAGCCGGTCAGTACCCAACTGTCCGTCCATCAGTTGGTCTTTGAAGCACTTTTCCTGGCCAACGCTGGCATCCTCCGCCCTGGGAGCAGATGCAAGGAGCAAACTGGAGGTGACCTCTGTGTGTGACTTGGACCCGTTCACTCATAGATGAAAGAAAATTGGTGTCAGAGCGAAGTGAGCTGGGTCCAGCATTGCAGAAGGATGGCTGAACCCTGACAAGATGCTTCCCGCTGGGACTGAGGCAACTGCCAAACTGGGAGTGGGACCCCGTGGCCAGGCCGCCGAGCCTCAGAGCCAACTGCCAGCCCAGCTCCCTCCCGCTCTCCTTTATTGGGTGTGGGAGGTGGTGGGTTTTGTTGTTTGGTTTTGGTTTGTTTTTTTTTTTTTTTTTT
>WHYT01013324.1:0-12113 GCA_009806455.1 Tetrax tetrax
CATCAGCCGCCGCTCCGCTCCGCGCCGCGCTGCACGGCCCGGCCGGGCAGGGGGAGCGGACCCCACCACTCCGGGCAGGGGGTGGGGGGGTGGCCGCCTCCGGGCGCCATCCTGCGGCGTGAAAGGCCTGGGACTTTGGCGGGGAGGGGGTGCTATGGCGGGAGGGTTTCCCGGCGCGGGGGCGAGGCGGCTGGAAATGCGCGGCAAGCGGCGCGACTGTTCCACGCCCGGGGCAGCGCCCCGAGGGTACCCCCCCCCCCCCAACAACCTCCGACCCCGGCCCTATGGGGGGATCCTCAGGCTGCGGCTGTGGCCGCTGAGCGCGGCTCCCCGCTGTCGTTGCCGTTAAAACACGCAGTTCTGAAAATGGGGATCGGTGCGCGCCGGAGAGTGCTTCCCCAGCGCTCAGATCCCTACAAAGGGAAACTTTGGGGGGGAAAAAAAAAGGAAAAGGCGTGTGTGTGTCACTGACCTCGCGTAGGTAGTGGGAGTGAAACCGGGAGGGGAAGGATACAGATGGGAAGCGGCGGCCGGCTCCCTGCCCTTCAGGGAACAGCTGAGGGCTTGGGCTCGGTGGGTTTGTTGGCTTCCCGGGCCCCGCGCTGGGACGAGGGGCCGGAGGGAGGGTTTGCACCCCTGTTCGTGCTGAATCAGCGGATTGCAGCTCTCCGGCGTCCTCGGGCCGAGCCGGTGGCGGTCTGTAGCGTCACACGCGCCGTGTGTGGAAAAATCCAGTGGAAAAGTGTCCTCGACTCGGTTAATGCGGCGGTGGTTGCTGCAGGGCTGTCTCCGTACGCGCGTTTCTGACCTAAGCCTGGGAGACACTTAGCGTGGATTTGACTGAAAGACACCGTGTTGCTGTTCTAGGCAAGACATCTGTATATCTGTGACTTCCACAAAAACTTAATTCAGAGCGTGAGAAACAGGAGGAAGAGGAAAGGCAGCGATGATGACGGTGACTCACCAGTACAAGACATCGACACTCCAGAGGTAGCTACATAGTTGTGATTTTTTTTCTAATTGTGTTAAGCTTGTTCTGAAGCGCTACCAGGTCTGCACAGATACAGTTTTTCCACCCTGGCGGCTCTCCTTGTTTTGGAGCATGCAGGGAAAGGGAAGACTCCTGATTCACTCAGTTCTTAACATAACAAAAGCTAACTATATTTTACAGTGTGTTTTCTGTCTTTATGGTGCAGAGTAGGATGAACAACGCTTCTCTAGGTTATTTTTAAATGTCTGCTAGTTCTGTTAGAAAACTGCTATTTTCAGCTTTCTCCTCCTTAGTGCTTCCTCCCCAGCATCCTACTATAGAAGAGGTGCTTTGCTACGTATCACCAAACTCTGTCTTCTGCAGGAGTTGACAACTTGAAGGGAATTGCACATAGGACTCGGGATATCAATTCTTTGCTGCCTTGTCCCTCTGATCCATTCCTTCTGTGCTAAATGTGTTGCAGTTGGCTCTTGCAGTTACTGCATTGCCTTAGTCATATTAAACACAAAGTTTAATGGTAATACCTCTTTGTTTTTATCCCTTGTTGGGGGAAGAGATTTAGGGAAGTGTGCTAGAAAGGAGTGGAGAAGTATGGTATTTTTCTCTCGTTTTCTCCACTGCAGACCAGTGAAACCTCACCCATTATAAAAGTGAACTACAGCTTTCAAACCCTTTGCATAGTATAGTGGGAGAGACTGCACCTAAGGCTCTCTGTTTCAATTGTGTGCTCTGGCTTATTTCGGCTATATCTTGGCTTAGCAGGTGCTGTTCATTGTGTTAATTTTGAGCAGAGGGTGCCATGCCTATGTGGTCCCTTCTAAGAGGGGTTTTTTAAAGCATTCTTTAGAAATTGCTCTGTAAGTGTTAATTTAATGGCATCCTTATGGTCAGCATCTGCAGGTATCAGCGATGTAAGTGCATGAATCCCTGCCTAAAGGCACGTGGCTCCAATCTGAAAGCTAAGAGGATTTTAGGGGACTGGGAGTAGTTTGATGCTGGGCTGTGTTGTTTGTTAAATATGTGAGATTGCTTCCTTGAAAGTTCTGTCTAAAGCTAATGTTCTCTGTGCTTCAGGTAGTTCTGACACGCTGGTAATGGCAGCTCTCCTGCAAGCCCATTTTGTTTTCTCATGCTAGAATTATAAAATATGTCACAACAGATGGATATCTCTAGAACAGGAAAGCAAGCTTTTTTAAATGGTATTTCTGCAGGAAAGAAGACTGCCTGGAAATTATTTTTGAGGAGTTTCAGCTGGCCATTTGGACAGTGGCAGCATGTTCGTCCCATGTGATTACTCTGTGCCTTAGATATTCATTGGCTCTTGACCTTCTTTGTTTTCAACTGCTATCCAGTTTGTTAAGGAAAAAAAATATCCTTCTTCTGAAGACTTGCAAGGCCCTCCTGTGTCCGTCTCAATCATGGCCATCATTACCTGTTAGAAATTATTCCTTCAGGAGGAGGAGGAGAGGTTTCTGCAGTACTGGTAGCTTCAGGGCCTTGGTGGAAAGTTGCTGCTACTCCTCTGCATGATGCTCTAGGGTGTGGATTCCCCACTGTTACTTGGAAAGTGGAATTTATGCCATGTAAACTTCAGAATACCAAAGGATACCCCTCCTGTGTCGTGCAAGGTGGCATCTCATAAAGTCTGTCCAAGTTACCAAGTATGCAGTCGCACTGCTGTTTAAATGTTCTGTAGTTGAAGCTGCTAAATGAATTTGAAGTGGAACTGAATGCTTTAACGGATCTTCAGTGCAGTGAGTTTGGAGAATATTGCTGTAATTGCAGCTGATCTAGCAGAATTTCTCATTCAGCTTGCTTTCCCACTTGGTCATCTGATTAAGCTCTCCTACGTTGTCAAGGAGGGTTGGAGGGTAAGCTGTTGCTGGGAGAAGTTACTGTTGATCTGAGTTTGTGGGATTCGGACTGAGGGAGTATGGGGTTACTGCATTTGTATCCTTAAGAGGACCTTGTGCAATTCTCTCAACTGTCAGCTTGCACTGAAAAATAGCTTTGGACAACTATGCCCATGCACATAATTCCTAATTGTGCTTATGTAGCAGGGATGTGTTTGGAGAGTAATAGCAGCTGTTTTCTTATCTCAACTCAAGCCAAAAAACACTCTGTGTTCTAGACTTTTTCCTGGTTCTAATATGTGCCATCTCATGGTACAAATGTGCTATATCTTGCCTGCAACTGATTGCTGAAATCACAGCATAGGGGCCTCCTTCGAATTAGTATCTTCATACATGTTGTGTGAAAGTTGTTACTGGGCTCTTGTGTTACCATGCTCGAACTAGGGGACAAATGAAAAACTTGGAACAGATTAAAGAACAATAATGGGTTCCAAATATTGTCCACTGCTGAAGGGAGGCAGGGCCATGCTCGGTAACAATGAAATGCTCCCAAACTGAAGTGAGCTGTTTTCTTCTCCGCTGGAAGGTGCGGGGTGGAGTTTGTCTTTTGTCAGAATGAGATCTGCTGAGCTGACAGTCTATGCTTGTGTATCTGTGAGATTCCAAAGTGTTTTTTAGAGGTGAACTATTAATGACTGGATCCTTTTCAGTTACACTGGACTGTTTTCCCTCCTTTTCTTCTAGGTTGATTTGTATCAGTTACAAGTAAACACACTTCGAAGGTACAAAAGACACTTCAAGCTACAGACCAGACCGGGACTTAACAAAGCACAGCTTGTTGAAGTACGTATGAGCGTGTGTTCCATAACAGAGAATGCAACTTGCTCTGGCATGTGATTTTTCTATACAATGTGATCCTGGGATAAAGTGCATATGTAATCTGGGTTTTAGGAGAACAAAAGGGAACTGCTTATCTAGCTTCCTTCATTGGCCACGGCTCCTGCGCCAAGTAAATCAAAAGTTATTCTTAACTTCCAAAAGTGTGTGGTGCTTAAAAACACAAAGTGTTGAGTTGGAGCAGTAAGATGATTGATGTGTCCCTGAATATAATGGAATCATGGTTTATAGCCTGCGTCCGTTACACCTTCACCTGAAATGTCCTGCGTAAAAAGAACTAGAAATTCAGAGGTGGCAGTGAAGTTCTAGCAAGGTTCAGACTTTGCTTTAAAAAGCTAGCTAATGCAAATATAAGTGTTTCTGTGTATGTAAAGGAAAAAATAATTTGTGGAAGCTGTGTTGGATTCATATCATGTGGGAAGACTTTGAGATTATGGTATATTGAACTGTTGATTTATTGGGTTAGGGCATTTTTTTCCTGTTTTTTTCAGGAAACCTGAAAAACAGGCTTCTATTGATAATTCCGTTAATTAAAACTATGAGGATCTGCTGTCAGAAAAATGGAACTTTATAAAATCAGTTTTTTCTTATCAATATTTCTGAAAGTGCTGAAGCTGCATGTGAGTACAACTGTGTGAGCATCTTTGCTGTGTGTGAGTGTAATTTTAAAGGAATCCTTCTGCACTGCAAAGATGCAGTTACAAAGTGCTGCTGTAAATACATGGGAGAACTGGTGATTCTCTTAACAGGGAGATCAAGCAAGCATTTTTTCCACTGTTGTGCAGTGATACACTCAGTTGTACTTCAGTGCAGACATTTTGTTAATCTCTCCCTTAATCTGTGTGGATTAAAGGCAAGGTCCTTAAATGTGTGGGAGATCTCGAGGCTGAGCTATGAAGGAATAATGCTGCTGCCACTATGAGTAAGAATTTAGAGTCAGTCTTCTGTTTTCTTAGATGTGAGCTGAGGTACAGCTAGCTCTTGAATTAGCAGAACTTGAAAAAGCACAAGCAGATGTTTTTCTGCAAAACTAGCATTTCTAAGGGCCTGCCTTAGGTACATCTCGTGAGATATTTGTGCTAGCTTACGGTTCTTACCCTGTTTGATGTGAATAGGCAAAGCTTCTGTCGTGTGCTTTGTTTGACCTGCAGGTATCTGTGAGCTACAGTGCAGAACTTCCTTAGCTTACAGTGCATGTGATTCTGTGTAACCTGTCCTCATGTACAGTAGACACTCCTCTAGCTGGTACTTAGAAGTCTACTTTAAAGGACTCTGTCAGACTGTTGCTCTGTGGTTCTTTCTAACTTGCTAATTATGCTAAACATTTATACTTACACCCTGTGGTAGTTCAATGAGCGGTCCCATTTTTCTCACTTCCTCTTGCTAATTTTCATTTACCAAAGTACTCTGCAAAAAGCCAGACAGTAGTCTTAGGTAGGTATAATACTTTGAGTGCTTTCTTTTAAAGCTGATGTTCGTTTTGATGAAGGAAAAGACTTCTGGAATGACAAAAGTGACTCAAGAACTCTTTAGAGATGGTCATATTTTAGTAGTTACAGCATGGTGAATTTTCATTGATAGCTCTGTTTTGAAGAGCCAAGTGTTCAGTTATTTCTCAAAGATTCTTGTGTTGTCTTACATGTTTCTGTAAACGACTTGATACAGACGGATGCCCCCCACAACCTCAGTAATGAGGAGTAGCCTCTCACTTCTGTGCTGAAGCTCAGTTGATATTCTGCAATCATTACCTGCTTTATAGTGAAGCTTTAACTGCACAGATGTAATGATACACCCATGCTTGTTTAGAGAACTTTTTTCTATAGTTTTTCTGGGCTTTTTACTTAGGAAATTAGGGTACAATCTGCTGTATTAGTTCATAGTTCTCAAAAATAGTTATAAAAAGGTCACTAGAAACCATTTTAAAGACTTGAAGAGAGTTAGCTTTTTTTTTTTTTTTTAAGCTTCTTGCTCAAGCTTTTAAACTTTAATGTAGTTGATTTAAATCTGAATCTTCAGTTTCTGCATATAAGAGTATTTATTTAATTTCCTTGCATTCTTCCTTTACAGATAATTGGCTGCCACTTTAGGACAATTCCAGTGAATGAAAAGGACACCTTAACATATTTCATCTACTCGGTGAAGAATGACAAGAACAAACCAGATCTAAAGATGGATAGTGGGGTTCATTAGATGGAAAAGGTTGGGACTGAGACTCAGGCCGCAAATCAAAAGACTGAGGGTTTTTGTTGATATGCAAAAGCTTTCTTTGTAACTTTTTTTTTTCCCCCAGAGAGTTTCTCTGTTTTATTTTTCATAACCTTGCTGATTTGTTTGAAAACCATCTCTTATGAAACAAATTTCCTCGGCAAAAGTATTTTAAATAAATATCACTGATATTGTTGCTCAAGTGGGTGTGTCTAACTTATTTAGTGAGTTGCTTGTACCTAATAGTTAAGCTTTGACTAATTATGTAATAATATTAAAATATTTTTCAATTAAAGTGTGCCAAGCATATATTTATGAATGTACTTCAAGTTCTCACGATGCAATGCCTTAAAAAAAAAAAAAAGCTGTGGCAGACTTGGCAAGAGATTCTTTTCCCTAAGGTAAGAGGCATTAAATAACAGTTCCAGTTGTTAGCTGGGCAGAAATGATTGAGTAATGTTTTCTTTTTTCCCCTTTGGAAACAAGAACTGATGGGAGCTTAGATTTGTGTATTCATCTTGTTACTGCTGGGATATGTGCTTCCAAGCACCGAGGCCTTCCTGCTCCTATATTAAAATGGGAAAAAAATGCAGCTCTCGAATTTCAAAGCTGTTTGAAAAAAGACTACTGCAGCTTACTGTGCCGAGAAATCCTTCCGCTCAGTAAGAAATCCTTTAGCTGCTGACTTTTCCATTCATGTACATAGACTGCAGCGAAGAGCTTAATTGGAGAATGCAAGACAGAGGCTGTGCTGGGTCAGTATGGTATCTTCTAATACTGCTATTTCGTTTTCATTGTGTGCCTATTTATAAAACAAACAAACAAAAACCCACAAAAACCGAACTGAAACTTAGGAGAGAAATATCTAGCAGTACTTTTGATTGAGTATCTTAGTGAAGTCTGATGTTGAAGACAATACTGTGAACAACTTCTTGTATTGTCATTTAACCGTTGTGCCAGTCTAAATGTGTGGTGTATGGAATATGATTTCTTTCTGTTTTAAGCTGTGCACATGGATTAAAGAACATAAGTTGAGGGCAAGGCAGAGGAAAAAGTTTTCATCTTAAAGCAGAGGACGACATAGCTTCAGCTTGTTCAGTTAGCGTTTGCTGTGACTCTTAACCTTATCAGATATTAAAAAGCTTTTTCTTTATTTGGGAAAAATGAGAAAGCGGTATGTCTATGGTCGAATTGCTTTGCTGGCATCACTGCAACTAAGACGTTTGGCTTTTGTTTTTTTTTTTTTTTTTTTTTTGACCCATGACACTCACACGGAACTGAATGATGATAAACCCTAACCTCACACTGCCTGCCTTCTCAGTAGCTCTCAGTGGCCTGAATCCTTTCACTTGCTGTGTCTTGCGTATGTCCACAACAAAGTTCTGCAGTGTTAGCCTAAGTTCAAGACAGTTATTGGTATCCGGCTGGTAGTGGCAGCTAAAATTGGTATTCCTCTGAAGAGATGTTTTAGTGCCCATTTCACTGCAAAAGTTCTTTGCTAAATATCCTTTGCACATACTGAAAATGTCTTCTGCCAAGTACTAGTATAAACAGCCAGGGAGCCTGGCTGCGCATAGGATATCTGGAAGGATAAAGGCTTTTTCTCCGAGTATGTGGCAGAGGTGAATGTTCTCACCTGTAGAAGAAGCTTTGGTAGGGAAGGAGAGTGGGGAGAGAAGCAAAAGCAAGTTTCTGTGGGAAACTAGTCTTAAAGTAAGTAGTAGCCTAAGTGTCCCTATTCTGCTTATGTGGAAAGTGGCAAACTTTTTCTCATATGGATTTTCCAGGAGTGGTGGAAAAAAAGTGACTGAAGACCACCTACATGCTTTACTACCCAGATTTGCATCTGCCTTAAGTTTTTTTTGCTGCTGTTGCTTTAGAAAGTTGTGAATGCCAGGCATGTGCAACATGATTCACGTAGAAACTAGATGGCACAACCAACAGAAGTTGTGTGCCCTTGTTACTGCTAGAAGCTTATAGAGGATTTTGCACAAGAGCAGATAGCATATGTTTTCTTAGCAGAGTGCTGACTTTAGATATTTTGACTGTGGGTTGCCAGATTTATAGGTTGTTTTTTTTTTTTTACCCTTAATTGATTATTTGGTAGGAAGCCCAAATGACTCAGGAATAATTACACAAACCAGACTTAAAAAGCCTAGTGACACAAACTGTTTCTTTAACAGCCAGTAGCCTAAAAATTACTTGGCGAAAATAGTACACACAGAGATTTACTTGAAACATTTATTATTAGCTATGTATAATCACACACACACACACACACACACACACCCCCACTATCCAACCCTCATTTTCTAACAGAGGAAGAAAGACAATCGTTGGGATATTTCATACTGCATGGGAAATAAGTCTGGTAAACTGGTGGTAGGAGTTTTTGTAGTGTAATGGTGTAAGATTACTAGATTAACAGTACACTTCTTGAGTGGAAAAGCCTAAATAGTTACTTCGGTACTACACACCTTCCATGTGACTGACTTAATAGCTAAAGAGGTTTTACATGTAAGGTGAGAAGCCAGGTTTACTGCCAGTAAGCCTGGCTTGTTGAAGTGACACTCCTTAAACTTACAAAGGGATGTAAGTTTTTGGTGGTTTTTCTCTTGTACTGCAGTCAGTGTTGGCAGGTGTTGAGAGGTGACTGTGTATCTACAGCCTGGATCATGATACCTCTTAAACATCAAGATGATCACCTCTAATGTTTTGAGATACCTCTTTGTCTCCATTTTCCTAGTTTTACTTACAGGGCTAGCCTAAAAATAAAAAGCCAGCATTTTAACTTAATTCTGGGGTACTGTATTTCAAACAAGGCTTGATTAACAAAGCTGCTTAAGTGTGCATTTTTATGTTGCTTTAACAGACCTTGTATCAGTCTCATCCTCTTCAGATGTCTTTCTAAATATATATATACACACACACACACACACATCTGTTGTAACTGTTCTAGTATTTTACGTGGTCACTATTAAGGTTAAGCAATTTAAGTTTTCACAGGTTGCATAGTTAATGCAGGTGACCAGTTAAGCATAATTAAAACCGAAGTGTGCTTTAGTGCTATTAATACAAGTTTAGACTTTCTTTTTTTCCAGTGGAATTTTCAATATGAGTGCTGAATGTTTGCCTTTTGTATGTGTATGTATTTTAAGGTGCTTACATAGAATTTGGGAGCCTGTCTGCAGAAGTGCCAGGGACTGAGTAGCTTCAGCTTAAAGCAATATTAACTGTGTGACGACAATAAAGCAATAGGAAGCTGCACTGCCCTAGGTTCTTGGGAGAATCATGTTCCTCATGCTGTGAAGGCTTAGGTTGGAAGTTTCTTCATCCAACCTAGTTGACAATGTTGTGATGAGTAACAAGAGTTAGGCTTTTTTGCTGGGGGGTGCATATTAGGATGCACTAGGAGCTTATACAGTCTGTTGCGCTGTTATGGAAATCAAGTCCGCTACCAAATTTGAAAGGAAAACTTCTTATGTTTTTGAGATACCCAAAAGGTATAGAAAGGAAGTTTTTCTGCAGTGTAGAAAGAAGCACTGTGTTGTGGTTAAAAAGGAAGGGATTTTTCTTGGTGCTGGTTTTGTTTTTCCCATTGAAAGCGTTATTACATTTTTGTAGAATGAAGTCTGTTGTCTTCACCGGCACGACTTGGTCTCCATCACTGACTGTTGCAGGGGATCACAAAGGATATCTTTGGTCCAAAGAAAATATCCCTGAAAGGTATTACCAGATATTTAAATAATTAGATTATTGGTTTATCAGAGCTTTAATGTGACATGCGTTTCCTGTTGGGGATTTTTTAAGCTTGTAGTGGGATATATGTGGGATTACTGTGTTTGTGGCATGCCTTTCCAGCAGTGCAATTGCAGGTCTGGATGAAGATGCTGCATTTCTACCTCTGCTTCCCTGGTTTGGAAGTGATGGAAAAAACTTTCATTGGCTGACCAGAGTGCCAGGACTCCACCTTGGTATTTTAGCTTTGAGAAGGCAAAGTTACCCAATACATAATATTATAAAAATAAAGAACTTTGGCATGTGTGTACATACTGTTTAGTGCAACTTGTCCCGAGAGCAGACCTGCAAAATAGGTCTTCTGTACCTCAGAATGGTTGAAGGAAGACCTCCTGATGTGTTTGTATCAAAGTAGGAGGCTTTATTAGGCTGCTCAAAGCTCAGAGGTTTAAGCTGGAAACCCAAAGTGTGCTTTGGGGTGAGGACACCATATCTGGTTTTAGGGAGAGTGAAATACGAAAAAAAATATTTAAACTCTGCTCTCAGAGTGTGGGGTTTCTAGCTTGAGAAGTTATTCCTTCTTGGTTCGAATCTAGTCCCCTATGGGGGTGCTGAAAAGTTGCCTTTTATTGGACTTTAGGGAATGTAAGGAACTTGGGTGGTAAGAGAAGCACATATAAAAAGTCACTTTTGCTTACCTATATAACACCATCACATTTTAGTGTCCCTGAAGTATTGATAAGTTTTGAGGTACTGGTATTTTTAATCTAAATTTCCCAAAGATGGTGCTGAAAAGCTGGATGAGATAATTCCTTTTAATACATTTTATAACTTCAAACCAGTATGAGCTGGCAATGTTTTTATTAACTCAATTTTGTTGGGATGTGCTGTAAAACAGCAAACCCACGTTCAGTGAGAACGTCTTCCATCTGCTTTGTCAGCAGCACCGGTGAGTCAGAGAAGCGTTGATGTTCTTGGGCTAAATCTTTTCCCTCCCTTGCCGGCATTTGTGAAGCCCTCTTCCCCCCTGTTTGCCCTCCTACTTTAAACAGTTGTCTTTACAGAATCATTTATTCAACTGGTGGCTGTGCGTATGCCTTAGAATAGCAATACCATTCTTTACTGTGGAACAGAAATCAAATGGTTTGTTTATGGCCCTGCCAACATCTTCATTGCAAAGTGCTGTGAATAAGGATTTGATGCAGTTCTCATACTTGGTTAAGATCAAACAGAAGAGTCGGAAGTTGGGTGATTTAAGCTCTAAAGTCCCTTATAATAGAACATGCAGGTTTACAAAATATGCTAAGCATGTCCTACATAAGCCCCTGAAAAACAAAAACTGAAAACTATCAGGTAATTTGCTATATCTTGATGTAATTTCCAACCATCTGAAGTGATGTATTTCTTTAAAATGATAGCTTATTCCTCCAGTGGAAAGAAACCGTAAAACAATGGAAATATAATGGGTGTGTGTGTATATGTATAAAACTGCACAAGCGTGTATGGAATGAGAGTGGCCTTACTTTGGGCAGCAGAGCAATTCGTTCCCGTTGCAGTAACAGATCACCTTGCAGCCTTTCCCTTCCCAAAAGTGATCTGGCAGGCCGTCATCGATCCGTCGAAGGTTTGCTGCGCTCTCGGGGATGTTGTGGCAGTGGTGGTCTTTGAGGGTCCTCTTGTAACAAGAGGGACGCTGGGAGGGCACCGCGGGGGTACCCAGGAGGGTGCTCAGCAGAAGCAGCGCCCAGACCATCTTCATTTTTGCGAAGCTTCCTGCAGCTAAAGAGAAATGAGGTACGTGACACAGGTATAGCTGTGGAATAGCTCTCTTTCCCCAGTTTGCTTTCTGGTTTGAGTTTTTCTTTCTTTGTCTTTCCTGTGAACTTTTGGAGGCTTGAGCCTCTCTGCTTGGAGAGTGTTTTCTCCTAGGAGGTAAACAATATTGCAGCAGAATTGATATTCATTACTTTCTGTACAATCTTGGGAATCTTTTCATCGGGGATTGAGGCTTCTGTTGGTGGCAATTTTGTTGTTTCTCTGGCCTCTCAGCTTGAGAAAATTGCTTTGAGCTGGCAGTGTTCTCTCAGTGGAGCAAGTGAATGTATTGATTGCTACAAAACCGGGGGAAAATGTCTGGGTGTGTTTCCTTGCCTTCCTGGCCATTTTTTGCCTGTCGAAACAAGTGCTGACATAAAATTAATAGCATCTTTCCCCATTAAAGTTGTAGAAAAACTGTCTGCTGATTGTCATGGACTGCTTGATAAACTGAAGCATTAAACAGCAAAGGAGGCTGAAGCTCTCTGCGGTGCTGTCTCAGATGGTGGTCTCTGATTCCTACACTGCAGGCTCTGGTGAGCAATGATACAGCATTGCTGGAAATTTTCTTTTTTTTTTTTTTTTTTTTTTTTTTTAATTGTTTATAGTTGAGT